>PVJH01011050.1:0-70965 GCA_004026705.1 Nesogale talazaci | reverse complement strand
TATTTTTTCAAGTAATATCCTCCCGGGAACTCCGCCTGTCTTAGGTTGTCAGGACACACACTCAGTCCTTACCCGTCATCGGTCAATGGTCTTCTAATGTCACCATGGCCTGTCTTAGGTTGGTAAAGAAGAGTGCTCCTGATCTTACCTGTCATTGGCTGTCAAGTTCAGCTCACGGAAGCAGAGGGTCTTATCACATACTAGTCGTGTGTGCCACTCTGTTCGAGATCGCTCATCTCCAAGCGACAATAATGACCTTGCAGGGGCCTTGCTTGAATGGTCTCAATCTGTTACTTAATAACTGCCATGAGGTTGTTGAATAATACTGGCCGTAATGAAAGCAAAAGCAATAAACTAATGAGGGGGCCCCAAAGTGGCAAGAGGTAAGGCAACAGTCCATTGACCCCGGTCCACAGTGGATTGGCGGTCAACAGAGCTTGGCACTTTCAATGTTCTCCATCAGAGCCACAATTCTAGTGTGTGGATTTTTTTGTCAGTCTTCTTTATTCAAGGCCTGACTTGTGCACATGAGGTAACTGGAAAATACCATGGCTTGGATCAGGCCTTTTGCAAATTGAAGGCTTAGAATGTATAGTGTAATGTACCAGGTGTCCCTTTTTTTGTTTTTATGGAAGTGTGGGGAGACCTATGGTGTTCCTTGTCTATTCCTCATTATCAAGAACCTCTATTAGCTCTGATGCTTCTTTTTTTGCTTCTGTCTTAAAATGTGTTTGGAAACTACCAGCTCCAAACTGTAGTTAATTTTTCTTCCTGAATGTAAGAAGACTCTGATTTTGGTTAACAAGCACAAAACCCCCTCTATTGTATATCAATGTGTAGGCTCAGGACTGAGCTCTGAAAGACTGCCTAGGCGGAACCTGGCTGCTTTCCTTCTGCTGTGCCTGCAAAAAGCAACTTAGAACTCTGGGCTACGGTGACAGGCTCTCCAGGGCCCTATGCTGTCCAACAACGTTTTGAGGAGCACTCACTGGGACTTTGCCAAGGCCTTCCAGTAAGCTGAGAAACCCCACTTAGCAGAACCTTCCTTGCCTGGAGACCCCAGGGGGGTGGGGTGGGGACCATGCGTGGAAGTGCCCTTGACCTCTAAGGATCCGGACAGCCTGTTTTCCAAACCCGACTCTCACTGCCCTCCCACTCACCGCTTCCGAAATTCTAAATCTCTGCCTGGCCACATCTGGTCAATGCCCACTCTAATGAAGTTCCCATTAATAGTGCTTGCCATTTGTCTGTAGTTGACTCCATGAGACCTCATCTGAGGCTTGTAGTGTTGGGGGCCTGGGCAGACTCTGAGTCTGTCTCAGAGTTGCAGAGTCTTCTCAGACATGACTCGAAGGCTGCTAGGCCCATCATCCACAGCCACGTCTGAGAGTTTTCACATCGATGGCCTCAAAGTCTGATTGATCGAAACTGTCGGTCCAGGGTAAAGGCCTCCTACAGTATATGTATGCCAGTTGGTCTTCTGTACTCTGTACCTTTATTGCTTATAACGGGCTCCAACTAGTCCGTCCTGGGGTAAATGCAGTCCAGTGGTTTATGCTCATAAGCCCGTAACTAAGGAAAAATGATGACTTCCTGCAGCAACATTTGGCCTTTGTATAATCTGGATTCCTGGCAGAGGTGGCCCCTCAAGGGTTCTTAAAATAATTACACTATTTTACAGTTGGAATTGTGTTGCAGAAGACCAGATAAATGAATTTCCTATATAAAAGCCTTTGTCTAAAGTTTGTGTGTGCTTTGGAACTAAATTATTTAGATGGTTTGGGGAATTGATGAACTAGTGGGGCATGTTTTTGTATTGTGTATAACCTTAAATTCTTTGCGAGTGACTTGAATTATGTTTTAGCATGTGTTTCATAAAGGAAAAGATGAACTATGTGACTCTTAGACGAAAAAACGGTTTTCTTACTTTCCTTACCCTGAACTTGCTCAGAAACACACACGAGCAGGGTCAATTTTAGAAAATCTAAGGAGAACTAAGCAAGGTCACAGTGAGTCTGGAGCTGAGCTGCTCACAATGCCACCAGAGGAAAAGTGAAAAAAAAAGAAAAAAGAAAAAAGAAACCAGTGTGTTCCTGTGTGAATATCACCCTTTCAGAAAACCTGAGGAGTGACTTTCTCCTCTGCCCCATGAGACCACTTGATATGAGTTAAAATCAAATTAGCAACTATATTTAGTTAAGCCATTATGTAGAAATTAAAGAACTTAGGAAGGTGAGGAGTTAATACTAAGGGCTTACGTAGAAAGAAAGTGTTTTGAGAATGGTGATGGCAACAAATGTACAAATGTGGTTTGCATACAATAGATGCATGTATTGATTGTGATAAGAGTTGTATGAGCCCCCAATAAAATGATTTAAAAAAACTTTATGGAACGAAGAAAAAAAAAAGAGCTTATGTTCCAGCAAATGTCACACACTTTGGGTTGCTAACTACAAGGTCAGCAGTTCAAAACCAACAGCTACTCCAAGGGAGAAAAGGTGAGGCTTTTTGCTCATAAAAAGGTACAGTCTCAGAAACCCACAGGTCTGTCCTGTCAGAGATAGGGATGCTATGAGTCACCACTGACTCAATGGCCGTGATTTTTAGGTATATCTGTATATCACTAAGGGATCTGCTCCCCTTCCTCAACTTGAAAGAGTTATTATAACAGGACTATGAGGGCAATGTGGGAGGGAGCATTCTGTATCAGATATACCCAAATATTTCCTAAGATGTTTGGCCAAACGATTTTTGTTTTTGTTTTAAAGTTATCAGTAGGTGTGGCTCTATTATTATTATTATTATTATTATTTTTAAATCCATACACATATTCATTGTGTCAAGCACACTTTTACATATTTGAAAATGATGGCAACATATGTAAAAGTTAACTAGTAACATTGAAGAATTAAGTGTATTGTCATAAACTTTTTATGCTTTTATTTATTACCAGCCTAGAAATCTAATCCATTCTTTGAATGCTTTGACTTCTGGATTAAAAGGTGGATTAGATTCACCAAAGCACAAGGCTTCTCTTGTAGGTCAATTTGTTATACTTTCATGGCTAGTGTGTTGCTGTGATGCTGGAAAATGTCATCAGTATTTCAACGATCAGTAAGGTCACCCAAAGTAGACAGTTTGCAGCAGAATGTCCAGACTAAGAATCGAGTACAAAGAAGGAATAGACTGGCCACTTCAGAGAAATGGATGGCAGGGTGACTGGAAACCTCTGGGGTGGCACCAGAATAGTGTTGATGACAGTGTCTAAAGATAAGGTCTCAGGTGGGAACACTGGAAGTAGTACTGAAACTTGGAATGTACAAAATATAAGTCGAAGAAACTGGATTTCACCAAAATCAAAAGGGAAAGCATCAGATCAGTATCCTAGGTGTTAAGAGAGCTGAAAAAAACTTAGGAAAATTGTACAACAGGGTTGAATCCTCTCTCCACACTCAATCCATCTGTCTGCTGAGTAAATCATCAGAGAAGATAGATTATATGAATGCGAATGAAGCCTCAGGATGGGAGGAAGGCTTATTAACGCTCTGCAATATGTTGCATGTCACACAACTCTGCATGTTGACAGTGAGGAAGACTTGAAACACATGTTGATAAAGATTAAGTACTACGGTCTTCATTATGTAATTCAACCCAATATGAAGAAGACCCAAATTCTCACAATTGGAGCAAGAGACAACATCATGATAAATGGAGAAAACCTTGAAGCTGTCAAGGGATTTTACCTTGCTTGGATCCATAAACAACGTTCCTGAAAGCTGCAGTCAAGAGACTGAAAGATGCATTTCATTAGGTAAATCTGCTGCACAATATTTCTTGAAAATGGTATTTTCACTTGCCTCGCATACTTGGGAAAGTTGGGTATTGAAGAAGGAAGCCCATGGAGGAATTAACACATTTGAATTATGGTGCTGGCTAAAATTATTCAAAGTAGCATGGGGTATCGAAAGAACAAGCAAATATGTCTTGGAAGAAGAACATCCAGAATGCTCCTGAGAGGCAAGAGAGGCAAGATTTTGTCTCTCAGACTTTGGACAGAATACAGGAAAGACCTGTCCTTGGAGAAGGACATCATGTTTGGCAGCTGAGAGAGGGAGGCCCTCAAAATGATTGACAGGGTGACTGCAACAACTGGCTCAAAATATTGGAACAATTGTGAGGAAGGAGGCAGGACTGTATTTATACACAGGGTTCGTGTGAATCAAAAGTACCTAACAATAGCAACAAGGTCCCTGCATTAATAATCCTGGATGTTGTAAATTGTTGTATTCACCTTGGGTTCTGGCAGTATAAAAAATCTATTAATTCCAATAGTACCACAGTCACACTTTTAAAAGTGTTATTTTCTAGCAAATCCAATAAGCTCATTATCTTATAAACTAGGCAGGTTAATAATAAAATCAGGACAGGGCTGAGCCCTGGTGGCATAGTGTCTGTGTGCAGGACTGCAGCCCACTGGCTTAGTGGTTCAAATGCAGCAGCAGCAAGGCTGGGTAACTCCCATGACCACCAGAGGGCAGTGATGCCAAAAAAAAAATCAGGACCTGGAACTTTCTTTTAACAGAAATTATTGCTATGACCTATTGTAAACAAAATCATCTCACTTTCCCAGGATTCTCTTCCATCTAATGATATGGGGCACAAAAGGTTCTTCCCCAGGTTGTCTCCCCCAAATATATGCCAAACCTAAGACGCTGCTTGCTATCTGTGGTAAATAGCTGCACACTTGGAGGGCACTGCTAGTCACTTAGAGGTTATTCTCCCTGGGGTAGTTATCAGCCATCTGGAACCACCAAGACTGTAGAGTCTGTCCCACCCTAAGTGGGGTCCATTCTCTTCTGAAAAGGGAGGTGTACTGCTTCGTTGAAGGAGAGCCCAGGACAAGGTGAAGCCCACTCAAGGATGAGCAAGGTTAGGCTGTCATCTTGAGTCTAGTGACCACCCGTCTTGTCACCCGTGTACACTTAATCCCTCCCCTTCTTATTATGTGTACACTCTAGCTCCTCCCTTTCCTGTGACACATATGCCTATTTTACAACCCCCTCCTGTGTGATATGCAGTTACCTGCGATCAAGGGGGCTTGCACACCCCTAAGCATATATAGGCCTGGATCAGAAATGAATTTCTATGCTCTTTCCTCTATCCTCCTGCTCTATGTGTGGACCTGGATGTGGAGAGCATGAATGTCCCAGAGGTGAGCATGCTGCTATAAAATGTGTCTGACTCCTTTATTTTCTCTTCTCTCCTACCTCTCCTATTCTCTGACTACTAAAATCTTTATATAGAGAGATTATGGTAGATATAATTTTATATAATATATAGATTTTAGTTTTAGGCATCACTGCCCTCTGGTGGTTGTGGGAGCTACTCAGCCTTGCTACTGCTGGATTTGAACCGCCAAACCCGTGGGCTGCAGTCCGCACTCAACCACTTACACCACCAGGGCTCATCTCAATCTTTATATATTTTATCTGTACAATTGCTCCTACAAACCCAATGATTGTTAGAGGCTGGTTTACTCTAACATAGACTAATGCAATCATCCAAAAGGACTATGTAAATCTGAGTGAAAGTAGGAGAGTATCCAGAAACTTCACTCTTAATTTTAATAATTTAATTTAGAAGTAATAATGAAAATGCTGCATGAACTGCTTTTATTACAGGGTATAAAATTAGGTCTAAAACCACAACTAAATTATTGAATGTTAAGAGGCTGGTACAGGGCAACTCAATGGAGACATATCTGCTGAGTTTGGTGCTTTCCTTTTCTTTCCAAAGAAACATCTCATTCTGTTTGCCAGAAAATAAATAAATCAAAAAATAAAAAATCATAAAGGCTGGGAAATTATTAAGGACCCACTAATCAAGTATTAAGTCATACTTTAATTTTGTGCTTGCACTTAATCAAACTCCTAAACTAAGAATAATCAGTTCTTATCATGTGGCCCTACTTGAAACTAACCCTCATGAAGATTTTTCTGGAGAGATGGGTGCTATAGAGCATCATGTGATAAAGAAATTGGATGATGCTCAGTTATCAGAAAGGGTATGAGTCTGGGGTCTTATCCTAAACAAGCAGCCATCTATCTACGTTAGGTGACAATTACCCCAGTCTGTGTAATCTAAGTATTGTATGTAATAAAATCCAAGACCAGAATGGGAGAGACAGAATTACAGAACTACAGCTTAAATTCTGACCACCTATTTTGCATAAGGCTACTGATGACAATGAAATCCCCAAATCCATTTTCATGATCCCTGCTTAGATGAAGCTTTCCGTGCATTTCCTCTGACCTTGTGCCAGGGATGTGAGTAGCCCTGGCAATGGAAAGTGGACGAATGCAGCTGCAGTTATGTCAAAATCCAACACCTTATCATTTACTCTTGTTTGATTAATTCTACATTTATTTTAGTTTTTATTCTTTTCTGTTAGCTTTTCAACTAAGGCTTTTTTCGCTGTTTAATTTTGTTGTTATTGGGTGTCTTTTTATTTTGTGTGCTTTCTTTTATATGAAATAAGAGATATATAAATTTATAGCAAGTGTAACTATATTAATGTTATATATGTGTATATTAGTATTTTATTGGTGTTATGATAGAGGAAGTTGGGTGGACATTAGGAACTAATAATTAAAAGCACCAGAAAAAAGAAAATATTCTAAAATTGATTGTCATGGTTATTGCACAACTCTTTTAAGGATGTTTAAACTATTAAATTGTATTATATATGAAGTATATGTCAAAAGTATTAAAATTTAAAAAATTAAATTTCAGTTTATTGAGTACATAGACAAGAAGACTTCATATGTGGAAGGATTGACCGAAAATTTAAATAGGAGAAATTATAAATGCAATTCCCTCTTAGCAATGAAAAATATTAGAAGATAAATATTACTAGAGTGTATCGCTTCCTAGAAAATCAATCTTTAAAACAATGAAATTATACTTTTTATAAAATTGAAAATCAAATGGACTATAACATAAAGACTCCTATACTCTATCTCAAATACGTAATCAATGTCCATAATGATCTATTAGATGAAAGAGAAATCATTTAGATTCAAATAACATGTGACAATTAGAAAATGTTAATCCCACAGAGAAGGTATTCAAGGAAAATAGGTTAAAGAAAAACCAAACTTCATACATGAAGAATAATAAAATGCATATTAATCACCCTTATTAAAAGTAGGTGAAAACTTATAATACAGTGCAGGAACAATAGGTCCACATTAATTTTTTTTTTTTGTGGGCATCACTGCCTCTGGTGGTCGTGGGCGCTACCCAGCTGCCACTGGATTTGAACCGCCAAGCCTGTGGGCTGCAGTTCCGCACTCAACCACTTACACTGCCGGGGCTTACCACATTAAATTTTTACCCATAATGTTAACTACCTTAAAACTAGGTGGCATCAGATAAGTAACAGAAAAATCATCATACTAGAAAAATTACATTGATGTTGATAACATTTGATTTTATGTAAAAGATAGAAGTAAGAACTAAATGCATGTTGGGAGATCTGTGTCACTTGTTTTTATTTGTTTGAATTTCATGCAAAATGGATTTTAGTTATTTAAAGTCACTATCACTGTATAGAAAAATTAAACAGAAATCTACAATATATTTTTTTGTGTGATGAAGATTATGTAAAATGTAGTTGCTAAAACTTAATATCTAATTTATCTATATCTCCTCATTCTATAAACTGCCTCTAAAGACCTTTTTTTTTTGTTCCAGGCAGTAATCAGCAATTCTATCATTTTGTCCACACGAGTGCTATTTCTATGTACTTACTAAAGTAACAATCAGATTTGGAATAACTACAGAGTATAAAAGTAACTTAACAATGATAGGTCATAAAATTGTTTCCTGAATTCCATGTTATACCCCTATGTTTGTAAATTCTGATAAAAATATTTGTTTCAGATTTTATTGTGCTGGATACTTGTTATGAGATTTTAATGACCCCAGAAAATTTTAGAACTGAAATAAATCTCAGATTTAAATACCAAGTCCAACAGGGTGTACACAGATATCATTTTCATAGAAAGTTATTGGCATCCTGTTTTCTCTACTGCATTGCTTAGGTTTTCTGGAAAAATTTATGCTGTTTGAACTCAGTACACATTCTTGTCCAAGAATGCAAATCAGCATATATACCGTGTTTCTTCCATTGATGTCTATCATCAGCCAGTCGGTCTTTGTTTCCCTGCCTTATTTTCCCTTCTCATCTGGAAATAAACATTTCTACTGCTCTTATTTTAGTCACATTAATTCAATAATCTGGGTTTATTTCACATTGAGCAGTATTATAAAAATCTCAGAACCTTAAAACAATTTATATGTTTATGTTACAAATCTTTCTATAACAAATTTCCTTTTAATTAATTTTAGACAAAATAGCCTTCTGGAATATACTCTTTAAAATCTCTTCAGTTTAAATTTGTTTCAGTGACTTCAATAAAATGCTAAGTACCATATATACTCGTATATATATTTAACACATTCTTGACGCAGTTTTTATGGTGGAATTAGGTGCATTGGCTGATGCGGGGTCTACTTATACTCGAGCATAAGGGTCAGTGAAATCTGCTTACGTAAAATCTGTACTTCCTATCTAGAAGGGCTGATGTCACCATCACAGTCCAAATCATTTGCTGTTGTTCATTTTTTCTACTGGTAACTGAAAAGTAAATAGTCTTCCCAAGGAATATTCCACATGTACTCTAACTCGGTCTGAGTTGAAATTCTTTTCAACTCTCAGATGGAAAACTAAAAGAACGTCTCACCTGTTTTGGCTACCTTTCTCTTCTGACCTTTCTTGTTATTCAACTCATGTAAGCATCGTTTATGACTCTATGCTTACCAACAGTAAGTCAATTTTGCTTTGCAAACTGTGGATTGGCCTCATCCTTTTTTTCATATATATTTTTACCCATATTCTTCCTGTGCTCTGAGCATCTGGCAATGCATTCTGCACTGTTAGCCACAGTAAAGGATATTTCACAGTTCAGATGTATTCTCTATTTTTGCCCTCCCTCAGTAGCTTTATCCTGGTTTCTCCACAACCTACAGTTGCCCTCCACTTTCACCTGGAATATCGTACCCATCTTTAAAGGCCCTACTTAATCGATATAGCAGTCTAGATACTTGGAACTTTTTTTACCCTTAACCTTTAAATAAACTGGCTGTGTAATCTTGAGCAAGTCATTTAGAATTTCTCTTTATTTCATTATGGGTAAGCAGTGAATGAGGAGCCCTGGGGGCATATGTTTCCCCTTGGGCTTCTAACCACAAGGTCAATAGTTCAAATCCATTAGCCAATCCGAGGGATAGCAATATGGCTGTTTATTGCTGTAAAGATTTAGTTTCCAAACCCGGAAGGGGAAGTCTTAAAGAGCTGCAAAGAGTCTGAATGGACTCGTGACAGTGAGTTTGGTTTGAAGCTTTGGATTGTTAACAGCAAGACTGGTGGTTCAAATCCACTAGTTGTTCTGAGGGAGAAAGTTTACTCTACCTTTCCCACAAAGATTTACAATCTTGATATCCCTATATAGATAGGGCTGCTACGAATCTTCATCCTCTGGATGACAGTGGGTTACTGAAATGAAAATGTTCAACAGGAGAATATCTTTGTTCCTTCTAGTCGTCCTTGAGAGCCTTTCCAATTCCACACAGTTTCTCTGGTGCACTTAAGCCTTTTTAAACTCAGTTGACCCTGTATTTCAGTAAAGTCCCTCCATTTTACAACTCAATTCATTTGTCTCAGAAGTAGAGTTAACTGTTTATTTAGTGTGTATATTTCATTAATTCCTTGAAGACAAATATTTCTGAGTCCTTATAACAGCATTCTGTTTGTTAGATCTTCTCAAATATTAATATATGCTTATTGGATTGATCTTACTTCTGGGAGAAAATTTTAACATGTAAATGAGGCATATAGTAAGATACCACAAAAATTACTTTTGTATCAATATATCATATTAATCCCAATGACAAATAATGTGATCTACTTATTTCAAAGTGATATTCTATATCTTTTTTCATAATGAATGGAGTGGAGAAAAGAAGGGGTGAGAAATACATTTTACATTGGAAGCTACTTAATATAAATAGGTTTGATTTTTTAGGTTTATAAATATTTTAATATACTAAATTAATTATTGTGCATATAAGCACAAAGGAAGGATAAGGCAAATATTTATGGGAAGAAAAATATTAAGGAGTCTTAGTAGGTTAAGAATTATAAGGGACAACACAAAAAGTCAATTTGTATGGAAGCATAGCAACTTTGTGTGGAATAAATGAAACGATGTTTCCTTTACCAATAAAATGACTGAGCAGTGTTTTCTGAAAAAAACTCTCAAAATTAACATATTGGTTTATAAAACATTACCAACTAAATCATAGACTAAGCTCCAACATATCATACAGCTATGTAGCTGAAAATAGGATAACAGACCACCCCAATAACATTAAAAAATCAGTGAAGAATGATAAAAAATACTAATGCTAAATGGCTAATTAATAAATGGATAATAATATAGGGCTAAAATACTAGCCGAACATAATTTTAGAGGAAAGAAAGAGAAACAGCAATGGATTCCTGACTAAGCTCAACAGTGAAAATGATCAGTAAATACATGATGAGGTTGATCCTCCCTTCTTCCACTGCCAACTGTAATAATGGATTCCATTAAATGTCCTGGAATTAGTCAATCACTGGTTCTTCTGTGATATAAATATTTCATATATGTCTCACATTGCTGAGGCACACTCTTACTCAGTGCTTATTTTTTAATATCCTTATGGACTTGGAAAAGTAGTACATGCTTCAGAATCACAGTTGTTTCATGTATAAGTTAATAGAAATTCCTTTGAAATTGAATGATTCCCATAGGTGCTTTTAAAAATTAGATGAACAACCATGCATAATGCCATTTAAAATAATATTATATACTCAAAAAATATGCTGCTCAAATTCAAATGAATTTTTAGCTGAGCAAATATGTTAAACTGAGTAATATTTTTAATGAAATACATTGTTTGCTTTTCTATTTTAGGTATTTAATGATATAATATTACCAGTAGTATAAATATATAAAATTCTAGTACTGGAAAAATAATGTTTTTATTAAAAAGTACTTTAGAACTTGAGTCTCAGTAATTCAGCAATATCATCAATAATTATTCAAAATACTTAGTAACAAACCCATGAATGCCATTTATAGTTCTGGACATTTTCTCAAATGACTGATAAGACAAAGCAGGCAATTGTAGCCACTACCCTCTTCAGAGGTGGTAAAGCATCCTGGATCCTAATGGAGCCATTTAACCCCTGGAGCTCACAGCAGACAGCTCACTTGTCTCTTTCCAAACCATTGGCGGGTGATGACTAGGACCAGGTCCATCTTCTCTGTTCCATAGCATCATTAACTACAGGCCTCATTTATCATGGGTAGAAACTTGACATAATGAATACTCCTGTTGTGGAACCTCTATGGAATACTGAGAAGGGTATTCCTGCCAATGAAAGACCTTTGGATTTCCACATAGTAGGATTAGAAAACAAACAAGCAAATATTTAGATGGTAAATAAACAGAATAAGTGAGGTCTAAGAATATTGTAAATATGTGTGTAAAAGTATATTGCATTGCAAAATATATTTGAAGGAATATTTTTATTCACTTATTGCCACTGGGTTAGTCTGCCCCATGAAATAGCACCAATCTACTCAAGTGTTTTTCTTGCTGTAGCAACATTCTGAGAATATCTTCTAGTTTCAGAGACCGAGAGGATTACACATATGATAACATTTAAGCAAATTCGTAATCATGACAATATTAAAAATAAGAAAACGAGAGAAACTAGTTTATATCTTCATGGTTACCCAATTAGTAAGTACTAAGATATATGGGGTACAAGCTTGAACTGTGCTTTGTCATTGTCTATTATGTCTATGACTCGCTGTTTAATTAAACACAACTACCACATTTTATTTAATCTGTTAAAATATTTGAAAAGACATCTCCTCCCTGCACGGCCCCCCCCCCCAAAAAAAAAAAAAACCAAAACAAACAAAGACAATCCAGGTTGATATGGAGTCAATGCCAACTCATTAGGGAACTGAGTATGACTGCCCCATAAGGAGTTCCAAACTTGTCATCGATACAGAGGAAGCCTTGTGGTTATAGTGGAGTAAGCACTGAGCAGCTAGTTCAAACCTACCAGCTGATCTGTTGTTTGCTCCCTCAAGACTGATGGTCACAGAAGCCCAAGGATCAGTTGGACTCTACGATGCATAGCTGTGCTGCGTGAGTTGGAATGGACAATGATGCAATGGGAATCTATAGAGGCAGGAGCCCCAAAGGTGTCAAGGTTAAACATTTGACTGCAAACCAAAAGCTTGATCATTCGAACCCATCCATTGCTCCACAGGCTAAAGATAGGGCATCTCCAAAGATGTCAGCCTTGTAAATATTTACACATGCTCTACTTTGTCCTATCTGGTTGCTAATGAGTCCAAACGGATTCCTTAACAATGGATTTAATCTTTACAGAAGAAAACTGCTTCTTCTTTTTCTTCTGGAGTAGCTGTCAGTATAGAACTCCATTTTTTCCCCAGTAAGCTGCCTAGTACTGTACAACACTGTACAACCAGGTTTCCTTACTGAAAACCAAAGGTAGGTTAAACATTCAGATTTTAAAACACATGAAGTTAGCAATATTTCATGTATAAAGGTAATGAGGAAATAAGATTTTTCTTTTTTTAAGAAAAACTTTATTGAAGAGCATTCTGAATTTGTAAGGGCTGGTGGGGCAATGGTTAAACACTCAGCAGCTAACTGAAAAGTTAGTGATTTCAACCCATCAGTTGCTTCCCAGGAGAAATGTAGGGCAATGTGCTTTCATACAATATTTTAAAATTAAATACTTTCATTGGGGGCTCTTACAGTGCTTGTCACAATCCACACATTCATCCACTGTATGTTTGAATCACTTGCAGTTATTTATGATATTTCTTTTTTCTACTTTCCTGTATCCTTATTTTATTTTCATTTTTTTCTTTTTATTGAGACTTGTGTAAAGCTTTAAAGAGGAATTCCACAATTCATACGCATGTTGTGTCATCCTATTGACTGCAGGTCTCACAACAAAACCTCTCTCATCGTGTGTCCTCGCAGTGTTTCCTGCTTCATTTCCCCCGATTTCATACCCAACTGAACTTGTTTTAAGATGGAATCAGGAGAGGAGCAGAACCAGGCTTTCTATTCCTGTTCAGGCAGATTATAAAGGGGGTTCAACTGTATAGAGCGTTAGCTGGTTAGTGTTTATTTGTAAGTGCGTTTATTGTAGTTGAAACAACTTGGGTCCTTACATAATGAGCACAAGTGAAAGAGATACAAAAAGTTGAGAGGAGAGGAAATAAAATTTCACTATGCCTTTTTCATTAAAAATTGTAGTTGATGCTAATACGTGTGGATAAGAAAAATTTGGGGGTAAAACTTTTTTTAGTCAAACGAGATCAAGAATAGATGAGGCAATATTTTGGCTTATTAGTAGTAAGTTTGTTAGAGGATAAGCATGATGAATAATTGAGGGAAATAACACAACTGTTTGAGAATTTATGAGTTATGATTGGATTATAAAACTTTAGGTTATAGGTTAAGAAGTTGAGTTTGATTGCAATAATAAAGCCTAGCAGGAAGGGTTAGAGTGGTTATTTGTAGGTAACTAGATATAGTTATAAAAGGAATATTAGTAGGAGGAAGCTTTCAAGGCTAATGAGAAAACTCCATTATTTTATTTGTAGATAAACATGTTAAGGAGATTAGTACAAAAGTAGGGAAAATAAGTTTTAACATTGTAGAAGGGTTAAGTTTTGAATGTCATCTAACCCATAGGTATTAGAAAATATAACCAAAAGTGATAAGCTTGTGCAGCTATGCATGCTGCAGATACCAGAAGGATGATGGGATGGATTGTATAGAGAATGAAATGGAAGTTTAATATGAGAATTGAATTAAGAATAAAGATAATATTATGCCTTCAGGCATAAAAAGGTAGATATGAGATGTGAGCGATAAACTAATAAACCTAATAGGGATATAATAAAAGCCAGAAAGATTTTAATAAAGATGGTAGGTGAGATGGTAATTATGAACCTACTCATAATCTAATGAGCCCAAATCATTTGTTTTAACTAAACTAATGATCATATTCACCTCATTTTAATTTTTTTTGAGTTCATTAGTAAGCAAGCCCAAAGGCTACAAGGGAAACATAAAATAGAACTATTGCTAGCATGAGTTTGAGGTTTTCAGTTTGACTAGCTCAAAATAAGGGAAGAAGAAGAACAACTTCTAGGTCAAATAAAAGAAATGGAATGGCGTCAAAAAATAGTTTATGGAGAAAGGAAGATGAGCTGAATTATTAGGATCAAGCCCACAGTCATCAGGGCTAGTTTTTTCCTGTGTAAATTTTAACTTGAGCACACCAAAATGTGATTAGGACAAGGAGGGAAGTTAAAAAAGAGTTAATAAGAAGAGCGATTCAAAGGTTCATTATTCTTTTCCAGGTTTAGGCTAGATCTAGATGACTGGAAGTCAGCTGTACCAATTATACTAAAAGAATATGCTCTTCATCAATATAATCATACTACGTCTATGAAATGTCAGTATCAAGCAGCAGCTTCAAATCCAAAGTGCTGTTTTGAAGTGAAATGAAATAATAATTGGTGGAAGAGATAGAAAATAAGGTATGTTGAACCAGTAATTATGTGAAGTCTGCAGAAGCTTGAATTATCTGCTTCTGATTGACTTCTATAAAACTGTGATGAGCTCAGGTAACTCCAGGAGCCAGTAGGACAGAAATATCAAGAAGAGGAACTTCTAACGGCTTCAGAGCTGAAATACCTGTGTGAGGTCAGCATCCACCTCCTTCTGAGGTAAGGGTGCTAGTGCTAAAAGGTTCAGTGGAAACCAGCAAAGAAAAAGACTGCCAAAATAATAAATAGGATTGTACCATAGAGCAGGCCTTTTTGAACAATAGGTGTAGGATGACCTTGAAATGTACTGTCTTGAACGTCATCTTATCATCATTGGTATATAGTTAATATGCTAGTGGTTAAATTAGTAGGTAAAAGTGTTAGGGAGTTAAAATGGAATCAAATAAGTGGTGAGACCTGATGTTATAAGAAATGCTGAAAGGGTGCCTGGAAGGGGTTATGAGCTTGGTAAGTATGAGTCTGGAAGGTCATTAGGCATTGTCTTGTAGGTACAGACTAACTAGAAGACTAAATGCATAGGCTTGAATTAATGCAACAGCAAATTCTAGAATTGTAAGAGGAAGCAAAATAATAAAGGTTTTAAAAGTCATACCAATTGACATTAGTACAAGGGTGGTCCCAGTAATTAATGATTGATAGATGATCAGCTGTAATGTTGGCAGGGACATGAACTGCTAAAACTCTGGTATGAATAAAATGACTAATTGCTTTGGTGATAACTAATATAAGAATCAGTGAAATAGGTGTTCCCTGAGGTGAAAAGTGGACTAGTAAAGTTTTAGGACTACTGCTTATAGTGGGATCACCATACCATATTTAGGGAAAATTGAGTTGTAGGGGTAAATGTATAGGGAAGGAGACCAAGAGGTTTGTTGATGCAACAAATAGAATAGAGAAATACGTATTAGAGATTATGACCAGTGTTTTAAACTTTACATAGAAATTATTTGTTTTAGCTCTCTCAGCCTGCCTCTCCCAGCCTACTTCATACCAGCCTGCCTCTATCCAGGCTGCCCCACATGGACCATCTAGCAAGGCTGAGCAATGCTGCACCCACAGAAAAGTGCACTTTACATAGAAGATGAAGAGATCGCTTGCAAAATGCAGGGTTTGTTGCACGTTGGCACAGCAGCAGTGATGGCACCACACATTGAGTTTTTTTTTTTTTTTAACTTTTGCCTAGACTCCTTGGCCTTGGAGCTGGCAACCATGACTGCAGACTCCAACCCATTCATTCCCATCAAGCAACCCGATGTGCTCACTAACCTCACGACTTTCCTCTGCTGCTTGGGGGCACTTGCAGCACCGCCAGCGGCCCTGCTCCGGGTGGCTCCCTCCCATGTGCGGTTCCAGGCTCGCAGTACTGCAGAACAGACTCGCCATCACTTGTCACTGTGATGTGCAGGCTCCTGGGAAGACTTAACTGCTCACATGGAGGGAGTGAACGAGATACTTCCACTTCATGTGGATGCAAAAGCACTCGTCCTTGCTCACAACAGCCACAGGGGTGGCCTATGAGGTTATTACATTATGTGCTTGAGGCAGTCATGTGCTTATATTAATTTCATGATTGAGATGTAGGGGTGGAGTCTGGCCTGTTAATCTGGAGATAGCCATTGAGTAGCCACTGAGGTCTCTGTGTGAGCATAGCTTTCTCCTGAGGCTTCTGGGAAATCTCGTGGTATTTCCCTCATGGACATGAGAAGCTTTCTCCCGAGTTGTTGAGTTAGTCTCAGAGACAGCAAACTACGGTCAAGATGGCAGCATCTGAGGAGCTGGACTAGCTGGAGTAGCCACATGGCTTTACCCTGATGGGACCAGACCTCTGAAATTGGAGAAGCCACATGGAGAACCCTGCCAGCGCTGAGTTGCTTCTACCACCACTGGATGCTGTGGATGGACCCTGAGTCCTGGAAGCAAGGAGCCATGGGGAGACCCCTGCCAGTGCTAGGATTCTGCACCCACTGACCTATGACTTCGTGAGTTGGAAGGAGACTTCATAGACTGATGTTGGGCATATGGGCTAATATCGGACTTATGACTTTGAATTGGACTGGGCTGGATGCTTTCTTAATGTCCTATTCCTCATGTTTATAAACCGTACCCTTCTATCCAAAAAAAAAAAAAAAAAAAAAGAAAGAAAGAAATTATTTGTTTTAGAATGAGTTGAATAGTTCATTATTGTGGCAGACATGTGCTTATGTTAATTTCATGATTGAGATGTAGGGGTGGAGTCTAGCCTGTTAATCTGGAGATAGCCATTGAGCAGCCAATGAGGCCTCTGTGTGGGCATGGCTTTCTCTTGATACATCTGGGATATTTCCCTGGTGAAGGAAATATCAAAAGGGATATTTCCCTTGTGAAGATGAGAAGCTATCTTCCCCAGTTGTTGGGAGTTAGTTTTAGAGATGATTAATCATGGACAAGACAAGATGGCAGTATCTGAGGAGTTCGAGAAACCACACAGCTTGGCCCTGATGGAGCCAGACCTCTTAAGCTGGAGAGGCCACATGAAGACTCCTGCGATGAGTTGCTTCTGCCACCACTGGATACTGTTGATGAACCCTGCGCCATAGAAGTGAGGAGCCATGGGGAGACCCCTGCCAGCGCCGGGATTTTGCTCCCACTGACTTGTGACTTCGTGAGTCAGAAGGAGATATTTTAGACTGATATCAGGCATATGGGCTAATATCGGACTTATGACTTTGAACTGGACTGAGTTGGGATGCTTTCTCAGTGTTCCATTCCCTTTGTATATAAGCCCTTTCCTTCTGTCCATATGTGTGTATAAATTTGTTCTTCTGGTCTACCCGGACTAACACAGTTGATGACACAGTTATTAATTAATAGATTAGATATTGGAAACAATAGAATTGGAAATGCAATAATAATAAGAGGAATAGGAAGTCTTATTAATGTTGGAGTGGTAAATGAGGCAAATATATTTTCATTTATTTATTGTCTCAATGTTTAGATTGCTAAGTAATTTTTATTATTTTGGGGTTAGGGCCTTTAGGGGTAATAATTTTTGAAATTTTAATTTGTAAAATGATATAGAGTAATAAGTATAGATGTGATAGTAATAATTCAGCATGTTGTATCTAGTTGTGGCATATTATTAAGGAGAGAAGAAATCTCATTTTTTAATCTTAAGAGTTTAATGCTAAATTAGCATCTTAATGATTTAAAATATAGAGGCTAATCAATTTTCAAAGTGTTTTAAGGGAACCATTTCTAGTACAATGGGTAAAAACTATGGTTAGAACTGAAAATTTCACAATATTGACCATATGGCTGTATAGATGGAAGAGTAACTTGATGGAACGGCTCATGAGTATAAAATGTCTTCTGATGAGATTCATATTTGGATAGGGAGTTCTATAGGTAGGACAACTTGATTGTCAAAGTTCCCCTGGTTTGACCATCAGAAGGAACTATGTAGGAATTAACATTTAAGTCTATATAGTCAGTATATTCATAGCTTCATTATCTTTGTTGTCCCATGGTTTTTGCTGTGATGGCAGGCTTGTTAATCTCATGTATTATATAGAGAATACAAACAGATGGGAAGGTAATTAAAATTATGATAATTGCAGGTAAAATGCTTTCGACTTCTTGAGCATCTAGGATACTAGTGTGGCTTAGTGTTAAGTACAAGAAAGATAATGTAGAGAACTAGAGAGATAATTAAGAAAATAATTATAAGGGTATGGTCACGGAAGTGGAAAAGTTCTTCTATAATTGGGAAAGAGGTGTGTTGAAATCCTAATTGAAAAGGATATGCCATGAAGGTATCAAGGACTTTAACCTATATTTTATCTCTGACAAAGCTAAGTAATACTTTTACTAATACCTCTATAAAGAAAGTCGTAATGGTTATGGGACTGACTTGAAATAACTTTAGGGCGTTCAAGTTTTCCTTTCTTGTCTAGGCTTTAATGTAAGTTGGTTCTTTTAATGTATTGTATGGAGACAGACACCCATTAATTCAGTCAATATTTATATTTGTTAACTCTACTACTGAAACTTCATGTTTGGAGTCAAATGCTTCTCAGACTAAAAATAATATTAATATTACTGTTGTTACATTGATTGCAGTGAGTTTGGGCTTTGGTATTTAGATATATGGGCTATAAGTATATACTATAAATCTATGGATTCAATAAATAAATAGTTGCATTAAATATTTATGTCTACTACCTTGCAGGAGCTTTGGTAGTATATTGAGTTATGCTCTGAGGTCAGCAGTTCAAAGTCACTAGCCACTCCAATGGAAAAGGATAAAACTTTTCTTTTTCCATAAAGCTTTACAGCCTCAGAAACCCCAAAGGGCAGTTTTACCTATCGTATATCAATTCTGAGTTAGAATTGACTCATGGCTGTTAGCTTTATTTTGTCTACTATATAAAGGAGTAAGTTCTACAGATTACTCTAACCTATCAGATCATTATTAATTGCAATGACCTTCTTGGCAGTGAGTTTAATGGATTTATGTTTGTTTGTTTTTGAGATAGTCCATTTCCTCTCTGGTATGTGTTCCTACTTTGTAGACTTTTCCTGAACTTATGAAAATGTGAGGAAATGGGGTAGAAGTCATATCAGATCTTCTCTGGCTACACAAAGAAGAATTCAACTCCACACCAGTCTAAAGATGAATGGGCAGATAGCAACACACTTTCCAATTTTCTCAAACCTCTAACACCAACCATCCTGTCCATAATACTTTGTCACTGTCTCGTTCCACAGTTCTTGCAATGGATGTACAGAACTCACAGACAATTCTGTTTATACAGGGGTTTATTTGGAAATCTAACAAGTTACAAAATGTTGAGGATATAGTTCTTTTGTTCAGAGATCCTCTTCTCAGCCATGCAGACAGGTATGTCTCTCTGATGCTAGGCCTCACAGCCAGGTGGTCCCTTAGCCTATGACATGCTGGGCCAGGGTGTTTACTTATGATCTTGTCACAGTTCTGTTCTCTCTTGGTCTTGGCCCTGTGGCCTCTGTTGCCTCCTCTGCTTCAGAAAGGGATCTGGCCTGTGTTCATTGGTAGCCTTTCTTTCTTGATGGCCTTAGAATTTGTTTTCGATCTTATTTTAGTGCTCCCACATACTATTTGGTGTGAGTTAACAAAAACTATGGATCCAACCAAACCAAATTACTGCTGTCAAGTCAGACCAACTAATAATGAACCTACAGGACAGGGCAGAAGCTCCACTGATCGCTCCAGTGGATTCTAAAGTGGATTCTCCAGTGCAGTCTGAAGACTGCAACTCTTTAGAGAAGTGGAAAGGTGTCCCAATGTGTGAACACTGCCTCGCTAGGGGTCCACAGGTAACCAACCTAAACCCCATGCCATGAAGTTGATTTTGACTCACAGCCAGCTTAGAGGGCGGAGTAGAACTGCCCCTATAGGTTTCAAAGGATGGAACTCTTTTTGTTTTTGTTTTTGTTTTATTTGTTTGTTTTTGGCATCACTGCCTTGGTGGGAGTAGGAAGTCCAGCCTTGCTCCTGTAGAGCACTGCTGGATTTGAACCATCAACCCTGTGAGCCGCAGTCCTGCACTCAACCACTACGCCACTGGGGCTTAGCCAAATGTAACTCTTTTTAGGGGAGTAGACGTGCTATCTTTCTCTCCTTGGTTATGTATAGAAGCACCATATCAAGCAATTTTACTTCACCATAGTTTTTTTTGGGGGGGCGGGCATCACTGCTCCTGGTGGTGGGAGTAGAAGGCCCAGCCCCACTGCTGGAATTGAACCTCCATCCCAGTGGGCCGCAGTCCCCGCACACAACCACTACGCCACCGAGGCTCAGCTTCACCATAATTTTTAAATGATTTCATTTTCTCTTGTATTTGCTAGTTATATAAATTATCTTTACTAATAATTTTACTAATTTTTTGCACTAGATATTAGAACTTTTTTTTGCTTTATCAAAGGTTAATTTTATTTTATGATTTTATATACATATATCCCTGGACTATTTTCAGAAAGAAGTATTCACCAGAGGTGAAATCCATCTAGGAAAACTGCAAATAGATTTTGAGTTTTCTCTGCCATGCATAACCTTCCATAAACTAGGTGTTTAGAATTTTAACACTGCAACCATTCCCTCCTTTGGATTTAGATTTTATTATCTACAGCCCTTTTAAGACAAGACTGGTATGTTTCTTCTATGTCGATCTAGTTGATATTCCACTTTGAGGGCTACTTATTTTAAGACAGCTTTTAAGACCCCAGACCCAGGCATTCTTTTTCTTCTTATAATTGTGATGTTGTTCTAATTATTGACAAAAGTAATATTTATTTGGATTTAGCCCCATAATCTTTCTTTTTGACTATTCATTTCTTTCTTCACTTTCTGGTCTTTCATCTTGAATATTTTCTTGATGCCTGACAATCAACCTTTATTAATTACTTGAAAGCATGTATGCAAATGATAAATTCTCTAATTTCTTGTTTTCACTCATTCTTTAAAAACTTTTTATTGTAAAGTAGTGAAGGATAACAGAGCAGATCAATTTTCCACTCTCTAACTTATACACATTTTGTTTCATCATATTAATTGTAATCCCCACAATGGAACCTAACATCTACTACTCCCTCCTTGTATTTCATGTTTGCATTCTTTTTGCTTTCTAACAGTTTGCATTTTGTCTTTGGCTAAATGTTGATCTTGTGGTCAACATTTAAAAACAAATAAAAATATAAAACACACATTATATGTTCACAGAACATAGCATTTCAAAAATGTTTCTTTCATGAATAATTTATTGCACTTTAGGTAGTTATAAGCATTAGTTAAATAATAGGCTTCTGATTAATAGTAGACTTAAGAAATAAATTAAAATGGTGATTATTCTAGTATTTAGATTGGCCATGATTTAATCATTACATTTTAAAAGTTTGCGTGTACAAAAAACCATTTGGAAGAAATGAATTTATTTGAAGCTCATTTAAAAAAATTATAGCAGGAGAAATTCAACTCACTTTCTCTTCATATGAACTGCTTTTTTTGGTGAAATTGAAAGTGAGCAAACTTGGTAATGTTTACAAACTTTATATCAGAAAAATTCATTGCAACTTAAATAATTTCAATAAAAAGCAGAGCATGAAATGAATTAAGGTTATTGAAGATGGCAAGTTAAATTGGGTAATAGTTTTTCCCAATTAAATGTGAAAATATTTTGTTTTTATTGAAGTTTTTTTTTTTTTTTTTTTTTTTTTGGCATCACTGCTCTCCGGTGGTGGGAGTAGGAGGCCCAGCCCCACAGCTGGAATTGAACCTCCGTCCGCAGTCCTGCACACAACCACTACGCCACCGGGGCTCAGCCCTGAAGTATTTTTTTTTTAAAAAAACAACAACTACAAAGAACAGTAAGAATATGCCTCACAAAAAATATCACTGAGTTTCTATTATGTGAAATACCAAGATAACCTTTTTATAAAAACACACCAAATAGAATAATTTCACCAACATGTTTTTTATTTAATTCGTGTAACAGTTCAGTGAAATATAATGGGGTTGTTGTTTTCTTTTTCTTTTCAGTGCTAGCAAATGGAAGTACTGGGATCCTGGTCGATTATAACGTTTCCCAAGTGATAGCAAGTACAATTGTGCTTCAATACTACCTCTTTACACTATGCCACATCAAGCTGTTTCTTCTTCTAATATGAATCTGAACTTGTTCCATTAACCAACCATTTGTTGCTGAGTCACAAAAATCTGCCTTTGCTTCATTTACTGTTTTATAATATTTCTGTATTGTTTTGTTATTTTTGAAAGAGGCGATGAAAAGAGTCTCAAAAAGTGAAAGCAATTTGACAAAATATAGTGCTAGTAACTTCTACAAAAGCTTTCAATTTCCTGCTCCCACCAGGGCAGTAATGACACCCCCCCCCCCCCAAAGGCAAAAGCTTTCAGTTGATACTGAAACATGACTTATATGGAGCAAAATATAACATTGGATTAAAAAAACACTTCCATAAACCTCGATTATTACTTAAAATTTAAGTGACATAGAAAGGGGGGCTAAGGGGAGGGGGAAAAAGTTAAATGACATAACTGAGTTTTACTTTATTAAAAAAGGCAAACAAGCAAAAGAGGTGGATGGGATAAAATTGGAGAAATAAAAGTAGTTATAGTTCTGTAACATATGCCAAGGGTACATGGGAAATCATTTCTGCCAATCTCTACTTCTGTGTATGTTTGACATGTTTCATAATTAAAAAAAAAATTCTAAATGTCAACATGAATCAAGCTATGTTTCCTGTAATATCTTTTTGAAAAATATTTGACTAAAAACATAGGCAAGGTTTTATAGTCTAGAATGCGCAATCATGCCTTTCAAGAATTTAACAATCTATTGTTCATTATTTCTAAAAATATTCATTATTTACTTTTAGGATGATAAATTTCCATATTAAAATGAAGTGGAAAGAGGAGTCAAGATGGTTGAGAATCACATGTCTGGTACCCCTGTTGTTAGATGAGAAAATTTAGAGCTTGGCTTGGAAAGCAAGACTGGGGAGAAAGCTACAGGACCAATGGTTCCAGGAGGAAGCTCGAGGTGGGATAAGGGAGCAGTGAGCAAACAATCCCATCGGCAGCGGAACAACCAGGACATTAAAATCAACCACAAGGAGGATGTGGAGCTCCTGGGGTGTTGGAGCAATAGCCATCTAGCTGAGAGGAATTACTTAAGGGTAGAAGAAGGGTGAGATGGTGGGGCAGGAGGGAGGTAAATGGAAACAGGAAAGATCTAGGAATCAGAGTTATAGATAGAGATATAAACATAGGTGTGTACATATGTAGTTCATAAAAATTAGAGGTCTTGGTCTAAGTATATCTGGCAATCCATTGAGGAAGTGGATGGACTATGGGCCTTTGCTCAAGCCCTCCCTCAATGCAAGAAAACTTTGTTCTAAAAACCTGGCATTCTGTGAGAATCACTGTCCAAAATAGATGCATAGGGTAACCTGAAGAAAGCTGATGGCTCCTGGCTATCAAAAGATATAGCATCTGGGATCTTAGAGGTTTGAAGCTGCCATCTAACAGAGAAGCAACAAGCCCACATGGAGGAAGCACACCAGCCTGTGCCATCAAGAGGTGTTGAAGGACTCAGATAAAAGGCCCCAAACAAACAATCAAAAACATAATGTTGAGATTGATGGGGTCAGATTAGAGACCCCAAATCCATCTAAACAATAGGACACCCCCTCACAGAAGGATCACAAAGAAGAGCATAGCACTGATGAAACACACAATAGTCCTCTAGTTCATGGAGGCTTCCTTACCCACTACTACCATGCACTCAGTACTGACTAGATGGGAGCATGTGCACTGGTACAGAGAAGAGCTCATGACCTACATGACCCAGGTCAGATAAACCCTCAACAACAGAAATGGAAGAAGTGATGCCAGGAGCAGATGACCACTATCCCAAGATTATGGAGTGGGTGGCCATTGGATTTTGGTTCAGATGTACTGCTTTGAGGGTACTCAATGAATGGTGGCCTGAGACTCCACATACTTCAATGTTCCCTTTGATTTTATTTTTGTATCATGTGTTACTCTGTCAGGCCTAGTTCTGCCTTTGTGAATGGATATTACTGAAAGTCTTGCTCTATCCCTAATCCTCATTGCTTGTGGTAATAGCGTCCAGCCACTTAAGTTTCCAGTCTACACAAGTCAACAATTCACATATTGTGATTTGAAAAGCCAACCTATATATGTATAACTTTATTTGCTCAACAATGTTAAAATTCTATGGCATTGGCTAAGTAAATGATACTATCCACAGAATTACCTTATTCTCCAAGGGGTTGATATATCATAGTCTCTATTATAAAATGATAATGTTGCCTGTAAAGTAAAAAAAAAAAAATATATATATATATACACACACACATATATACCATAGATAAATGAATGTATTTTGAGTTTGTACCTAATTGTAGCCCTAACCTAAGAACAGTAAGTTCTTATGACTTGGCCTATTTGATAGTTGTCCTCATGAAGAGATCACTGAAGATATGGGGCTATAGCAAAGCGTGATTAAGAAATCTGGTGGTGCTTGTCTATCAGAAAAAATATATCTAAGACAGTGGTTCTCAGCCTTCCCAATGCTGTGATACCTCATGCTGTGGTGAGCCCCCAACCATAAAATTATTTTTGTTGTTTCCTTATAACTGTAATTTTGCTACTGTTATGAATTGGGTGACCCCTTTGAAAGGGTCTCTCAGCCCCCCAAAGGCATCACAACTCACAGGTTGAGAACTGCTGATCTATGGTTTTACAGGCTATTCTTTAAAAAAATCAGCCATCTAAGTGAGGCATTAACTAAGTTCAAGAAAGAAATTTATATCAAGGGAAGGACCTCGCCCAGTCCAACTCAAGTCCATCAGTCAGATGCTAGTGGAAGCTGATGACACAGAAGGGCACAATGAGACTGGGAGAGATCACAGGCCAGAGGGTATCTGGTATTTTGTCCCTCCAATATTAACATATCATATTAGGAGAAGTTAACTTTAAAGATAATCACATGAGTTTCTTGGCCAAGATTGTTTCCTTCTAGTAGGTATTCATAGTATAAAATCTAAGAGAAGACATGTGTAGTGCCAGAAATAATGCATGCTATATAAGTTTATAGGAAAAGTAAAATACAAAAAAGTAAGTGAATTAGAAAAATTCTAAAGAAAAATATGATAGATAATCAAGGTATATGGTAATTAAAAGGCATTTCATTATAGTAATTCCCTAATTGAATTTACCACCCCACCCTAACATCCTTCATTCTTTGCTATCAAAAACATATTAGAATATCCTAGAAGAATGAATTATAACCTTCAAATACCTGTTTATTGTGTGTTATATTGTTGGAAGAGAGAGTTATGTGCCACATGACAGATGGTCATGCAATGTGAGTCACTAAGAAACCACTTTGTGGTTTTGGCATGGTGGTAGCTGCTAAGCCATCCAATGTGAAAATTATGGAACTCAAGAGGAATGCTCTGTGTCCAATCAAATGACTGAGTAAATATTTGCCTAAGACTACAATGTTCTGCTCTCTGCAAATTTGCTAAATGAAGTACAAGATGTCCTGGTAAATTTCAGAAAAACAGTATGTATGCTGTATACATTTATTATACTATACTAGAAATGTGATAAAATACATAAGATATAATTTATTATATATACAATTGCTAAATATATTAACTATAAGAATGACCCACATTATATTTAGGGTCATTATTATATACTTATGCTTTTTTAAAAATTAAAAATATATTATAGTATATTTGTACCTTTTAAAAAGTTATTCATTTAAATTTCATATTCAACTGGGTATCTCATTATTTTATTTGCCAAATAGATCTAGTACTTCTCATTCCAGGGACATGAGAAATAATCTGTATTTAGTAAGCTTAAGAAGAGTACTATTAGAGGGGCTGAGCCCTGGTGGTGTAGTGGTTGAGTGTGGGACTGCAGCCCCTCAGGCTTGGCAGTTCAAATCCAGCAACGGTTCTCCAGGAGCAAGGCTGGGTAGCCCCCATGACTACCAGAGGCCATGATGCCCCCCCCCAAGAGTACTATTAGGATTTTTAATTTTGAATAATTTCAGTATGATTCCCACAGCATACCTGAATACCCATTCACGTCCATAACTAACCAATAGCAACATAAAGAAGGAAATTGAGGGTAACACCTGCAAAGAGTGAAAATATTTGTACAGCTCCAGCTGGAAATTTCAATTTCTTCTTTAGTCATTTTGTTCCTGGGACATACTATCATGGACTTTACAAGTATAATTCAATTAAGTATCATTCTAAAAATATAACCATAATGCATTATGGTTATGAGTTATACTGTTACATAATACCAAAAAAGAAGAAAAATATGAATACAAAGAATATAGTCTCTTGGATTGAAGGATGGATTGATTGGTTACTCTAATTTTGAAGTAAGTATGATCCAGATATCTTAGGAAAACAAATTCCACACAAAAAATATTAAACACAAGTAAAGGAGTTTTGAGTAGAAGAAAAATAATATAGCAAAAATGTTGAAAAATTACACAATTACCAAAAAAGTTTACAAGAGGGATTCTGTTACAAGAGGTGCATCAAGACTTGTGTTTGTCATCATGGACAGGTTCAGGTCATGTCTATAGGAGAGCCTCATATTGAGTTCGATTCAGCATAATCAAGATTACCATGCTCTCTGCCTGATAGTGGGGCTGTTTGGGACTAGATAGTAGGGCTGTCTTTGGCTAGATTGGATCTGCCAGTGGCTCAGTCTGACTATCTATTTTGCAGCTGGATTTTGGGCTCCCACTGTCCTCCATAGCCTTCTACAAATTGGGTGTTCATAAGTTTAGCTTTGATATTTTTCTCTTCACCATATTAGAATTTTGTACTTGACATTTTTGGATCACGCTAGCTGGTGCGCTTCTTCTGTGTGGACTTAGTTGATTCCATGCTTAGGGGGCTGCTTGTTTGAATACAAGCCTTTAAGATCCCAGTTGTTATTTCTATTGATAGTCAGGCACCATCTATTTTATTCACCACACTTTGCTGTAGCACCATTATCTTCAGTAGAATTTCATGAAAGTGAGTATCTAGCAGGGCCATAATGTAAGTTGGAGCTAGGACTTAGTGTAAACCCAGAAATCCATCCTGGATCTGTGTTAAAAAATACTTTTATTAATTCTCTGTAGCTTGGGCCTTAAGACACATGGGCTGTCATTCCATAATTCAATCCTATCAAACATGACTGAACCATTGCTTCCATAATCAGTCTCCAAACTTATTTTTCTTTCTTAGGCTTCTTGATGTCCTTCCCTTCCAAATTTCTAATAGTTGTTCCATGACAAAACCTTCTCCCTGGGTTTTGTTAATGCTGAGGGGCTCTTCTCCTTCTGTATTTTGCCTTTATGCTCATGTGATCTTATCCTCACCACTTTAGTGCAATTTGTTTTGCATTGTTTTCTGTGGGTTTGCCCAGCCATGCAGTGTAAGAGGAGTGGATGTCCAATAATAATAACTGATATAAGTGTCACAGGGAATGTAAGAGAGGGGAATGGGCGATATGGAGTGGAAGGGGAGTTGGAGGAGGAAATAAGGAAGGGGAGACGGGGAGGGGGCCATCTGTGATTGCACAGCTCACTTTGGGGACAAATCAACCCCTGGGGTGGGGGGGGAGGGCATACTCTAGCATTGGCAGATGATCAGGGTGGAGGTGGATATAGGGGTAAGAGTTTACTATACTGGGTGACAAGAAATAACAGCTCTAGTGATGACATTGACATGGAGACCCCCCCCCTCCACCCCCCTGTGACTCAGGTCTCTGTTGCGCTGGTGTAATTTTACTGCCACTCTTCTCAGATGATACATTCTTCTGCCCCTCAGTGATTTCTCCATATCAAGAGCAGTTCGGATTTCTATATGCTTTCTCCAATCCTTGATACTTGTCTTTGGACAAATTCTTTAATTCTTCTATACCTGAATCCTGCCTCTAAAAAAAAGAAAAGAAAAATGCAATATTATGTTCAACAGAGTGTATTTGGGGAAGCGTGTGATATGTTCCATGCATGGGCTTTCCACAGCAGCTTCTTCACATGGTGGATACGCTTATATATCTTGGCAAAATGTTAATAGAGGGCAAAATCGTGAAATTCCATCCCTCCCCCTTAAAATCCACCTTAATCCAATTTTGAAACCCTGGCTGAAGTCTGGTTTGGTCTCCCTCCCACACAGATTGTCTACTCTCTGGTTGCTTTTTCTTATCATGTTTTTATCCATCTTATCTTAATTGTTGTAGAACCAAGTAAACTGCCACCCCCCCCCCCCCCCCCCCCCCGACAAAAAAAAAACTGGGACAATCCCAACTTTGCAGAATTATTCAAAATTTCTAATCTGTAGGAAACTTTCAAAAGCCAGGCAACCCTACCCTCCTTTCCAAAAATTAGTCCTATCTCATAATTACAGTCTCTTGTTTGTCTATTCTGAGTCATTGTGTACTGGGCTTCCTTGTCTCTGTGACCTTTGGCCTACTTATGCTCCCACTCTCCCCTTTGCAGCCACACCTGATTTACCATGGCTCAAATACATTAGAACAAATAGTCCAAATGCAAGAAAGGTGCCTTGCAAACTGTTGTTATATACGAACTGATTTGGTTTTCTTTCGTATTATTTTGATACTCATGAAATTGTCTTAAATGACATAATTTTATAACTGTTCAGGCTATATATTTTAATTGCCTATACAAGAAATAATCGGTGTGTCTCCCTTACAACTTACATGTTCCAGTTATGTTTGTCTAAATTCCTTTACCTTAAAAGGCCTAAAATAGTTTTGGGGCATCACTGCCCTCAGGTGGTAGGAGTAGGAGGCCCAGCCTTTGCTCCTGTGGAGCTGGAATTGAACCTCCAACCCAGTGGGCCGCAGTCCCGTGCACAACCACTGTGCCACCGGGGCTCAGCCCCAAAGGCCTAAAATAGTAATCCTGCCTATAGAATTGAAAGTTGTTTGGATTTAACGAGACACATTCTAAAACTGGTTTTCTGAATTTGAAAGGTTAGGACTAGAGTACAATTTGGTTACTCAGTCAATTGGCATAACATAGCTAAAAGAAATCATGATCTGCATTCCAGTGAAGGAAATTGAATCTATTGATTTAAAGCCTTGCAAGCAGTCATCTGGGATACAACTTTAGATCTTTTCCAATCAGGAGAAAACCAGGAAGAAGGTCACCAAACTCAGAAAAGAAATGTCTTTATCACTTCGTCACCTACACTGATATCAGAAGAACCACTTAGTCCTTGGCTGGCACTATTGACCATTTTAATCTGGGCCACAATGGGGGGAAATTTGAAGCAGCAACAAAACTCTCATTAAAAACAGTAATTATGCGGCAAAGTGGGACAGAATCGAGCAGAAAGTCTTTGACACTATTGCTCTAGTATACTAAATCTATAACAGTCTATTACTTAAAGTAATATTTTAGTCAAATAGCAGAGTGGCATACCCCAAACAAATCATATCACCAGTGGAACAGGTGTCCTACTTACTAACCATCAGTATGAGAACAAAAGGCCAACAAGTGCTGACAATTGAAGCTGAGCTTGTAAGGGGACAAGGAAGTGAGAACACCAGAAAGGAAACAAGGTGTGCCCATGTAAGGAAAATATCAACACCATGTGATAAACGTAGATAATAACATGGAAGAATTTTATGAGATTTGCTAGGTAAACTTTAACCAATAGTTAATTAAATATTACTTAAAAAAATAAAATGTCTATGTTTTCCTTGAGAGGAAAAAACCAAGGATATCACTATAATATTAGTAAGCATTAGTCTGGAGCATACCTTTCATCAGATGAATTAGCTGATGCTTAAAGATGAAGACAGAATGTTAATGGAAGAGGAAATAACAAAATAATACAGTTTTCATGCAGGGAAGTAGAAGTGAAAGGAGTTGTCAAAACATGAGTCCTTGTAGAATCTTGAGGAATCTTCAGAGGGCATGGCAGACAGAATACCATGTCCAGTCTGAAGACATAGGGCACAGGTAAGTGATTTCAAGCTATGGGGATGTTGGACATCAAAGTTAGATACGTGTCCATAGACTGAAATGGACAAATTTGCATTGTGAACATTGCCTAACATCTACTTCTAAAAGCAAAGCTTTTGGGTAAAGTGTTTATTTATGGTGCTATGTGGGTATCCAACTATCTGCAGGTTTTAGCTTTTAAAATTCTTTGGTTTTCTTCTTACATAAACTTACCTTCAAAAGGCAATGCATGATTTGGAGGTAGTTTCTTTATCTGATATATTAGTAGAGAGGCCTTTAAATAGTTGATTTCCACAGAACTTGTTTTCATTGAGTTGACCCTGAATCATAATGACCCCATGCGTTTGAGAAAAGCCAGTACCAGATCATCTGAGAAAATTGTGGGTGGACTTGTATGGCCAACCTATTGTTGAGGCTGTTTGTAGGCAGCAGAATATGCTTAGTGTATGTGCCACCCATGTACTCCTTTTTAATGTTTTAATTCATACCTTAAATATGTTTAACATGAGAGGAGGGGAGTGGGGAAAGGGAAGGAGATAGCAGTGATGACTGTATAACCCCACTCTGGGGAAATGAATAACAAAATTGAAGGTCAACTGATACATTGGATGGTACCAGATATGGCAAATCTCTGTTTATGTCTCTCTCTGTATCTATCATCTATCTATATCTATCTATCATCTATCTACTGCTGAGGGAGAGGATGGGGGGCAGAGGATAAAGGGAACTGATATCAAAGATTTCAAGAATAAAGAAAATGGTTTGAAATGAATGGTGGTAGCAGCTGTACAATTATGCTTGATCCAATTGAATTATGGACTGTTAAATGATTTGTAAGAGCTCCCAGTAACATAATTAGTAAAAAAAGTATAGTGACTTTATGACCTCCTTAAAATATATTCTGTGGGGCTGAGCCCCGGTGGCATAGTGGTTGTGTGCGGGACTGCGGCCCACTGGGATGGAGGTTCAATTCCAGCTCACAGGAGCAAAGGCTGGGCCTCCTACTCCCACCACCAGAGGGCAGTGATGCCTAAAAAAAATAAAACAAAACAAAAAACAAACAAAAATATATTCTCTGAAGATGTACACTGGTACAGATAGGAACTGGAAACATGGGGAATCCAGGATAGATGATCCCTTCAGGACCAGTGGGGAGAATGGCGATACTGGGAGGGTAGAAGAAAGTGGGGTAGAAAGGGGGAACCGATGACAAGGATCTACATATAATATCCTTCCTGGGGGACAGACAGCAGAGAAGAGGGTGAAGGGAGACATCGAACAGTGTAGGGTATGACAAAAAATAATAATTTATAAACTATCGAGGGGTCATGGGAAAGGGGGAGCAGGGAGAGAAGGGAAATATGAGGAACTGATACCAGGGGCTTAAGTGGAAAGAAAATGTTTTGATAATGATGATGACAAGTGCACAAATGTGCTTTGCATACAATGTATATATGGATGGATTATGATGGGAGTTATATGAACCCTCAATAAAATGATTAAAAAAAGAAATCCTAATATATATGTTTATATATATATCACCTCAATAATTTTCTCTAATTAAAATTTATCTCATAAGCTCCAGTCTTGGCACACATTCAAGTCCTAAAGTTAGCTTGTTATACTTATTTCCTTCCATTTATGCCTGTACCCCTTCACTGTGAATTCTGTTGGAGACAGGAAAAAAATTCTTATTTCTTTTCACATGATGATCAAAACTCTATATTTCTATAATTCTTTACCATTTTAGTCTATGAAAGTTGCTTGTATATCCAATGTAGAGTTGGATATAACATGGCCCAATATATATTCCATCTTTACAAGACTCTCATTATTTTCCCCAGTGTAATCACACTGCTATATATTGATATTTAATTTGTATTTTCCTAAATAAAACCATTTAAAGGCATGTAGCAGCTACATGGTATTCCAATCATGTACAAACTCCTTTCTTTTTTAAGTTTAAATTATATTTATTCCTCATCATGAATGTCAGCAGTTCAGAGCTTTTGTTCTTTACAGAGTACCTTTCTTTTTTTTTTAAATCATTTTATTGGGGACTCAAACAATTCTTTTCACAATCAATACATATATCTATTGTATGTAGACCACATTTGTACATTTGTTGCCATCATCATTCTTGAAATATCCTCCTTCTTTTTAGGCCCTTGGTATTAGCTCCCCATATTTCCCCATCCCTCTGCCCTCCCTTTCCCTCATGATCCCTTAATAATTTGCAAATTATCATTATTTTGTCATACGGTACACTGTCTGATGTGCACCTTCACCTACTTTCCCATAGTCTGTCCCCCAGGGAGGAGGCTATATGTAGATCCCTGCAATTGATTCCCCCTTTTACTTCACCTCCCTCTACCCTCCCAGTCTCACCACTCTCAACACTGTCACTACATTTTCTTCATTTGTATTATTTTCATTTTTAGTTGTGATAGTGCTTTGTTAGCATGCTAACATGTACATACACATTTGATTAAGTGCTGTTTTGTAGAATATTTTAAACCTCTCAGAACAGTAGCATAAGAAATGCTCTCTCTGAAACCATTATAAAGGGAAATAAAGCAAGGTCATTGTTCAACCCACAAAATTACAAACATTAATCTCTCCCAACTAATATGAGCTCTCACTGCCTATTCATCAAATGTAGTGCTAAATTCCTTCTAGTTCATCTTCTCTAGATAAGCTTGATCAAAGTACCAGCCATTGAATTGTCCTGGCCTGTAACAATATTCAGTCCAGTATAAAGGCCATCTTCCTAAAACACTCCAAAATTACTCAACCAAGATTGGAATCCTGCTATCACATTTCCCAGAGTGAGCCTTCTGTTCCACTGTCAAAGTAGTAAGCCCAACTTGTTAAACTCCATGTGTGTTGCTAGTTGCTGTTGCTTGGGAAGAATGACTATTATTAATTTAAAACATGAGATAAGACAATGGCAACTATACAGCCTGTAAAGCAATGCCAGAATTCTCAGTCCATGTTATCATTGACCTTTCAGACAGTAAGTTAACTAAACCATGGTTGAACAATGGTTAAGCACTTACTGACCCACATTCTTAACAGTCTGAGTAAATATCATTGTTTTTGAAACCTTAAGGAGCAGTTCTAATCTGTCTTTTAGTATCACTATGAATCAAAATTGACTCAAAGTCAAAGGGTTAATTTGATCCTTCATAAATTACCTGAATGTATAATGATTCACTCCATGATTTTTTATTTTCCTTACAAGGACCACCAATGACTTTCTGAATCAACTTGTTCAATTTCCTTAATATCTATGATGTGATCCTTCTCTATTTTGTTTTGTTTTCATTTTCAAATTGTTATCTAAATGTGTGCTATGAAATAATGTATATTTTTCTTTTTTTTTTTGCTTTTTTGGGGGGCATTACTGCCCTCTGGTGGTATGAGTAGGAGGCCCAGCCTTGCTCCTTTAGAGCTGCTGCTGGATTTGAACCTCCAACCCAGTGGGCGGCAGTCCTGCATACAACCACTACGCTACCAGCACTCAGCCCATATATTTTTCAATAGAGGAGTCTATGGCTTATATTAAACTCATACCAATAATTACTGCCTCCCTGTATATGGACAAATACCATGTTTCTCCCTTGTTAGTTATTTGTTTTACAAAATTTTCCTTATTCTGCCTTTGAAATTATCTATCTATAATATATATATGTATATATATTCTCTTATCTGGAATTTTCTTTTTATTTGATGTGGTTTGAACTTTCCTATAAGAAGTTCAGGTTGGATTCAGAAGAGGGTGTGAGATATGGGACATCATTGTTGACGACAGATGGCACTTGGCTCAAAGCCGAGATAATCAGAAAGATTTTTCCTTGTATTTCATTGGCTATGTGAAGGCGTTGGACTATATGGACTATAATAAACTGTGGATAACCTTGATAAGAGAGATGGATGCTTGGAATTTTGTGAGTTGAACAGTGACCTTGCTTTGTTTCACTTTACGATGGTTTTGGCACAGAATGCTTCACGGTGCTCACTCAGAATATGTACGTGGATCAAAAGGCAGGTGTGCAAACAAAACCAGGGCATACTGCATGGTTTAAAATCAGGAAAGAAGTGTGTCAGGGTTAAAACTTCTTGCTATACTTCTTCAACATGTATGTGGGCAAATCAACAGATGAGCTGGATTACATGAAGATGAATGTGGCACCAGAATTGAAGGAAGGCTTCAGTATTAACAGCCTTTGGTATGCAGATAAAACAATCTTGCTTGCTGAAAGTGAGGAGGAATCGAAGTCTTTTCTGATGAAGATCAAGTATTGTTGCCTTTATTATGTAAGGAAAGCCAAACTCCTTACAACTGGACCAAGAGGTAACTTAGTGATAAATGGGTTAAAGGTTGAAGTTGAGGGGTTTTATCGTGTGTGGCTCCACAATCATTGCTCCTTAAAGCAGCAGTGAGGAGGTCAGAAGATATATTGCATTAGTCAAATCTGCTGCACAAGACCTCTTTAGAGGGGAGTCAACATTGTGACTGTTCATAGAATAGAAATCCCAGTCTTCCTCCCCCAGAGCTGGTGGGGGGTTCAAACTGCTGATCATCTGTTTCATAGCCCAATTTTGCAACCACTTAAGGGTTCAAAAAATGAAAAAAGTGAGATAGTTCCTTTAAACATTCTCTCTGTCATGTTAACTTTCCCACAGTTATTATAAGCAGTGAGACTGACACAGTCTCCACAACATTTAATGTTGTGGTTATTATCAAAGAACTCAATAATCAACCTTAATATTTTGTAACAAATTTTGGCAGCCATGTACTCTGGTGCCAACTTGACTAAGCGTGTAGGGGTGGAGTCTAACCTGTCAATCTGGAGATAGCCAATGAGAACTCTTTGTGGACATGGCTTTCTCTGAGAATTCTGGGAAATCTTGTTATATTTTCGCTGTGGAGATGAGAGACCATCAATTCAGTGCCTGGAGACATTCTACTGACAAGAGGAGATGACAGCATGCTGATAAATCCTGATAACTGGACCAATTACCTCTTGGTCCAGTTGTGAGAACTTTGGTTTTCCTTAAAGACAACAATACTTAATCTTCATCAGCAAATACTTCAATTCGTCCTCACTTTCAGTCGGAGGAGAAGCCACATGGGCTTACCCTGATGTACCCTAACTTCTAGGGCTAGAGAAGCCACATGGAGACTCCTGCCACTGCTGAGATGTTTGGGAGGCTATGGGGAGAGCCCTACCAATGCTGAAATGCCTCTACTACGACTAGATACTGCTGATGGACACTAAGACCTGGAAACAATAAGCCATGGGGAGACCCTTGCCAGTGCTGGGATGCTTCTACTGCTGCTGGCCACACAAGACTCTGCTCCCACTGGCCTGTGTTGGTCATGGTGCCATTGCATGAGCTTTGTGAATTGGAAGGAGACTTTATAGATTGGTATCAGACATATGGGCTAATATTGGACTTATGACCTTGGACTGGACTGTGTTGGGTTGCTTTCTCAATGCTCCATTCCTCTTGTATATAAACCTTTCCCTTATATCCATATGTGTGTTTATGAATTTGTTTCTCTAGTCTATGTGGACTAACACACAAATTAATGTATTATGTGTTTAAGAATGGTTAATTAGCTTCTACATTGTTAACCAGAAAATGAAAAGACTCAAAAGTTTGTAGAAATTGGTAATGGAGATCGCAACTACAGGGAATAGCTTCTGCCTCTGAGAATGGAAACACTTAGGGAAAATGTTGGCATAATTGAAACTAATTGAGCCATAGACCTGTGACAGTCAAACTGAGATATGAATGCTAGTTAGTTAGGTTGGTTTCTCTGATGGAATATTAAAAGACAATTTTTACAAGTGAGGGGAAACAGAAAATCGAATTTGAATGCTGATCTTGGCAAACACTGCTAAGCAAAGAAATAGGGTTGACATGATGCTTAGAGTAACAGGATGTAGACCCATGCCCACAGAAAAGAGCAAGTTTGTTCTCCAGTCTTGAAGTCTAAGAAAGAGCTGCTATAAAAGTAAAATGTTCTTAACAGAGTTCTGGCCCCATATTCAGATAAATTACTGTTTGAAGAGTTGGTTTTGATCTGAGAGACACTCATTCAAAAACCAGATAAAATATTGTCTTAAACGTTTATGCTGTGGGCTGAGCCCTGGTGGCCTAGTGGTTGTGTGCGGGACTGCAGCCCACAGGGTTAGTGGTTCAAATCCAGCAGCAGCTCTCCAGGAGCAAGATTGGGTTTCCTACTAGCACCAGAGGGCCGTGATGTCCACACACACAAAAAAAACAAAACCAAAACCAAAAAGAGTTTATGCTAGGAATTTGCCATTGTCTTTGATTGAAAATTCCTCTTTTCCTTTGAGCACATGTCATATCACTCAGGGCTTCTTAAAGCTAGTTGTCATAATGTCCAAGATTCATTTAAAGAGCTTCCAAGACTTTATTTCCAAGGGTACAAGATCACCTTCTCCCCATGTTTCTTTGGTTCCTTTTTGATCAACATGTTTTGACAATGCCCCTTTGAAACTATGAAATCTGTACATGGATCAAGAGACAGAACAAGGAAGATTCAATGTACTTGAAGTAGGGTGATGGTAAGAGTACAGAAAGTACCATGGAATGCCAAAAGAACAAGCAGCTAAGTCTTCGACAAAGTACAGTTAGAATGCACCTTAGAAGCAAAATTTCATCTCAAATACTGTAGACATGTTAACAGATGAGACCAGTCCCTGGCAAAAGACTTCGTGCTTGGTAGAATGGATGGGTAGTAAAAAAAGAAAAAGGTCCTCAACAGAATGAATTGACAGAGTGGTGCAACAAAAGGCTCAAAGAGAAGAAAACGTGAGAACGGCCCAGGATCAGGTGGCGTTTTGAGTGGTTGGACATGGGATCCCTGTGTCAGAGCTGACAGCTATGGCAGCTAGCAGCTAGCAGCTACAGCAATCATTTCATGTCTTAACATAATTGGTTTTCCGTTGCCTTTCATATATACTTCTCATAACTCCTTTTTTTTTTTGAAATAGCAAAAAGCTACTAGTTTTTGTATGATCTCATTCCCTTCTTTCCACTTCTGTTTTACAGTTGAATTTCTGAGGACAAATTCTTAATGAGCTTTCCATATAGTGGAATTACTAGCGTAATATAATTATGCTAGTAGACTTTTACAAAAAGAGGTAGACTTTAAAAAAAATCTACATTATACAAGAAAGGTTATGGAATTGTCGGTTGTTGGACTTTGTTTTGGATCTGTTACTTTGAGGGTCTCTGATGAATCATGTCCCAAGAACATGATGTAGTTGCTATTTTACTGCCCTCTTTACTTGCTTATGACAGGTATTAATCTGATAGGCATAGTTTTTTCCTTTGTGAATGAATGTTAGTAAGAACTTTGTACCTATCACCAAACCCCACTATTTGTAGAAATAGTTTTCAGTCCCTTAAGAGTTTCATCTGTAAAAGTCAACAATTCATTTATTGATATCTGAAGCTGGTCTATACTTATATGATTTCACTTTCTCAGCAGTGTTCTGAAGTCTACACCATTGACTAATTTAATGATACTATCAAAACAACTACCTTATGTCCGAAGGGGGTGATTTGTAATGTTCTCTATCATAAAATGGTAAAGATGTCTCTAAAGTATAGACCTATATAAACTAAAGACATATAAATGTATTTGGGGCAGCACTTAATTTTAGCCCCAATCTAGGAATGATTAGTGCTATGACATGGTTCTTCTCACTGTGCACTAACGAAGAGATCACTGCAAAGTATGGTATGGAAACTAGATGGTTCCCAGCCATCAGAAAGAAGAGCATCTGGGGTCTTAAAGCATTGTCTTCAAACACGCAGTCATCTGCGTGAGTCATCAACTAGATCTAGATGGAAGAAACACACCAGCCTTGTCATCCAAGGATTGTAAATAATAATAGACAAACCCAAAGGAGGGAATGGTATCAGAGTTTAAATTCTGAACACTCAGTTTACAGAAGGCCATGGGTAACAATGGAAACCCAAAATCTAGTTGCATGGTCCCCACATGGGTTTAAACCACCTGTGAATCCCCTCTAATCATAGTCCAGGGATGTGTATAGGCTTGCTATCACACATGGTAAAGTCTATGATAGCAGATATAGTTAGGCTTTAATGTAACACCTTGTCATTCGCTTTCCCTTCTGACCCACTTTAAAGTTTTTCAGTTTTTAATATTTGCTTTCTTTTAAAATGAGATTTTTTCCATGTTTTCCCTAGTTATTGTTGTTAGTTTTTGTTTGTTTGCTTTCTGTTTGTGTTTTGTAAGGTGCTCTGTATATGAAACCTAGACTTTGAGATAATAATGGGATTGATAATTTCCTAGGAGCATGGCAGGGGATATGGAAGAACTAACAACAATGAATATGAGAAGAAAATGTTCTGAAATTTAATGTTATAATAATTGCACCAATAGCTTTAATATGATTAAATTGTGTGATATGTAAAGTATTTACCAATAAAACTGTACCTTATTTAAGAAAGAAAAAGAATGAGCCCACAGTTCTCAGGAAGAATATGTACTTTTTAAAAAAAGATAAAATATTTTTTGGGAGGGCATTAAAAAAATAAAATTTTTCTGATACCTGACATCAAACTTCCTAGTTCCCAGGATTTGGATTATTATAAACTTACCTTTAGATTTATTCTAATGGTATTAATAATGATAGTTGTACTCTGTCTTTCTAGAATGCATCTATATACTACTATATACTATACTATATACTACTATATACTATACTATATACTACTCTACAAAGCAGACAGATAAAAGAAATATTTCAATGTTAAAGATAGGAAATGATAGCTAAGACATGAAGCAGTGTCAAAACTAGAACTTTGATTGGACTTTTCTGAATATGTACCTTGTAAGTATATGAGGGATCATCAACATCTTAACTGCATTACATCTGCCTAGCGTGATTCCTACATAATTTAGAAAACAAATTGAAATGGAGAAAAAGTTCCACCAGACATTTTCATAAAATTATATTACAGCTATCACAAATATTAATTACTCCTCATACTAATTGTTCTACTTTCAGGAATCTATCATTGGGGATAATCTAAGGTGTACATTGGACAGTGTAAGGTGTGAAAAAATAATAATAATTTATAAATTATCAAGGATTCTTGAGGGAGGGAGGGGAAAAATGAGGAACTGACACTAAGGGTTTAAGTAGAAAGAAAATGTTTTGAGAATGATAATGGCAACAGATGTACAGATGTGCTCGATGCAATGGGTGGATGTATGGATTGTGATAAGAGTTATGGGAACCGCCAATAAAGTGATTAAAAGAAAAATTCACAGAGCTATTTTGCTGAAATATTTGTAATTTACAACTTTTTATGACTTTGGCATTTGTGAAAGAATTTTAACAAATTTCTGCTAAAAAGTATTTTTTCCCACAATTCTCTTATATCTTGGAATTTTTTCCATCCCTACGCTTTTTAATCTGCTAAATTTCATATAGTCTAAATCATATTCTTTTCAGAATTTCAACTTCAAAAGTTAAAATCCACTATTATTTAATATAAGATAGATCAAACTCTTTGATAAAATATGGGACAATTAAAAAATTTCCTTGCCTGAATATTATTTTCCAAGTTTCAAGATATGTGTATGTGAAAGTAAATTCACAAATAACACTAAGTAGTTTTTATCACAAAGTTTTAAGTCTTTTCTGGAAGGGAGGGACATGAGGTTTTTCCTTTGATAGAAGAAATAAAAACTGCATCAAGTGTAAAACCTTACCTCAAGTCACAGAAAAATAAAATCTGAAATTGAAATCAAAGAGAGTTATTTGTAGAAACCTTCCATCTTTGACATTTTTATTCCAAATTAACTGGACTATTTTAAAAGGAAGAACGCAGGATCAAAGATATGAATATGACTGAGGCCAACATCTCACCTCATATAAAACAGACCACTGACTTACTCTATTCTCAGACTCTGAATATGAATTGGGGGTGAGTGTGCGTGTGTGTGTGTGTGTGTGTGTGTGTGTGAACTACACGAAGAGAGAAGAGGGAAAAATAGGGAATGAAGTGACATTTTTGCATCCTTTATGGAAATCTACAGAAAGTAGTTAATAGCTTTCTTAGAATACCTATCACTAAAAATTATATTCTCAGGTATAAAAGGTACCAGGTTTCTCCAAATTCAAAGCATATGTTGTCTAATGTATAAAAACAGAAAGGCATTTTTGGTCTTACTTTGTAATAAAACATTATGAAAGGGATTCTAACTTTTAGATCCAACACTTAAAAATAGTGCAAACTGTCTTAACAACTGAAAATGCATCATAGTGGGTACATTTTTGACTCATTAAAGTTAGGTCGTTATGGTAGAGAAAGGAAACCTCAGACTTTGGTGAAGGCAAAGCAGTACTTTGGTATACAGATTGCTGAGGATGTTAAAAGTGTAGGATTGTCATGCAAATGTCAACTTGTCTCTAAGCAAGCAAAGAAGGCCTTTAGAAAAGACCAATCTGATGGGTGCTGCAAGTGAGAGAGTGAATGGACTCTAAGGTCACTTTCACTGGCTCAGAATGTCCTGTGGTCAGACAATGCACCCTGGGCCTGCAATTAATCCAATAATGTGTTCCATGATTTTAGGATTCAGTATATTTAATTTGGTATATCTGGCCTGTTTATTTTTATTAATTGGAATGAGAAGTGATAGTGAACACACGTCATTGAGTTTTTAACAAGTGATAAGATATTAAGGAAAACAGCTCATATCTGTTTAGAGTTCTTCTAAAGAAATTGTCTTTTTTTTTTTTTTTTTTTGCATCACTGCCTGTGGCAGTCATGTGCTTATGTTAATTTTTATAATTGAAATGTAGGGGTGGAGTCTAGCCTGTTTATCTGGAGATAGCCATTGAGTAGCCCATGAGGACTCTATGTGGGCATGGCTTTCACCTGAGACTCCAGGGAAATCTCGCGGTATTTCCCTCGTGAAGATGAGAAGCTATTTTCCTCAGTTGGTGGGAGTTAGTGAGATGATTAACCACAGGCAACACAGAATGGCGGCAGCTGGGAGGCTGGAGTAGCCGGTGGAGAGACCACACGGCCTAGCCCTGATGAAGACAGACCTCTGAAGCTGGAGTGGCATGCTGTTGATGGACCTGAGCCCTGGAAGCGAGGAGCCATGGGGAGACCCCTGCCAGCGCCAGAATTCTGCACCCACTGACCTGTGACTTCGTGAGTCGGAAGAAGACTTTATAGACTGATTTTGGGCATATAGGTTATTATTGGACTCATGACTTTGCACTGGACTGGATTGGGATGCCTTCTTAGGGTCACATTTCTTTCGTATATAAACCCTTTCCTTATACCTATATGCGTGTCTCTGAAATTTGTTCCTCTCGTCTATCCGGACTAACTCACTGCCCTCTGGTGGGAGTGAGAGGCCTAGCCTTGCTCCTGGAGAGTTGCTGCTGGATTTGAACTGCCAAGCTAGTAGGATGCAGTCCCGCACTCAACCAGTATGCCACCAGGGCTCAGCCCAAGGAATAGTCTTATTATTCTTTTTATAGGATCATAAATACATTCCTTTCACTCATCAAGTATTGCCTGCAGGTCCTTTCATTACAGATGTGTGTCTCTTTCACTGGGAGTTCTGATTCACCAACGTCATTGCCCTGCCAAGAAGTGACATTTCTTAGCACCTGTAGTGATGGGGGTCCATAAATGCCACATCTGGCTAGTTGCCTGGACGGACTTTGAGATACTATTTGAACAAATGGAGAGCAGTTCTTATTCCTTAATACATTTCTTAGACAAAATTCAATGAGATTTGCTTTTCAATATAGCTTCTTTGGAAGGGCTGGCTTTATTTTGGCCTTGGCATTGAGTCAATGGCAGTGAGTTTGATTTTGGTTTCAGTGGAATTCTGGTGGAAAAATAGACATATTTTTTTAGAACTTATGAAAATAACCACATTGTCATAAAATTAATTTTGAAAAGATTTTAATATTTATAGGATTAGTTTTGATGGCACCTCTACTTTCTTTAGCTTTATCATATTTCAGTTCTTCTCACGATTATTCCATTACAAACTATTTTAAGATTGCCCCACAGCATATTTTTCTTAAATGCTGAGAGGCTAGTTTGGGTGAGACATTGTTCAAAATGACTTTCATTTACATTTTTACAACTTTGGCTTATTAAACTGTGGCCTGAGAGAAATAAGGCTGTGGAGAAAGAAAGGTGCTTTATGATATTTACATTAGGAAATATAAAATTTCCCTTATATAAGCAACAGTAACTCCTACAGTATTTGCTCATTACATCCAGGGTTGGGCAGAGCAATCTGTGTTCATGGAGTTGTCTTCCTTGAACAGAAAGTGTCCTGATTATTCAGATCCCATCTCTATTGTTCCTGTTCAGGGCCGTGATGTCAGCTAAAACCAGACTTCATCTTGGGATTGGAAAAGTCAACATCAGTAAGAGTTACTTGAGATTGGTCATTACATTACGAAATAAAGGTTGTACAATGATCACAGTCTGGATTGCAATGCTCCAGAGTGACTATATTTTAAAATAAGTCGAGCAGACAGTAGCAAACACAAAAATGTTTCACATTCTAAAGGCTCAAGAAGTTGGCAGGATTATAATTGAAGACCATCTCAAAGATAAGACCAGCCTAATCATCCTGATAACCTCACTGTAAAGCAGAGGTTCCTCTGCACTGGGGCTTCCACCTAATCCTACAAACATACAACACACTAGAAGGCTCCTAAGAGAAAATGAAAACATCTGTATGAAGAAGAAATCCAGAAATGGGTTCAGAAAGAACAAAGGCTCTGTCATCATACACAGAGTCACTTTTGAGGCCAGGAGAAGGGAGCCTGAGTCACGGTTAACTAAGAAGAGTGTTTATTGAAGAATTCATTTTGGCCATGTGTCTTCAGGGAAATCTTCATAGGTCTTTAGGAAACTATAAAGTAATCGATTAAAATATAAAATTAACTGAAGGAAAAATGGGCAAGGAAACCAATATACAATTTAGATCAATCAGTGAAGGTTTTCTTACTTCCAATAAAGCATTATCCACAGCAGTCCAGCAGGCCAGGACTAGGTTGAGAGAAAAGGTGTGCCTTAGTCTTATTCTTATCTAACAATTCCAGTTAAAAATCATTTGGATCAGTGTTAATAAGAAGCAGAAGTTGCAGGAAACCGATCACAATGATTGACATATAACCCTTTCCCGGGGGAAGAACAAAAGAAAAGTGGATGAAGGGAGACAGCGGTCGGTATAGGACATGAAAAAAATTATCAAGGATTCATGCGGAGGTGGGGTGGTGAGTTGATACCAAGGGCTCACATAGAAAGAAAATATTTTGAAAATGATAATGGCAACATATGTACAAATGTGCTTGACACAATGGGTGGATGGATAGATTGTGATAAGAGCTGTAAGAGCCTCCAATAAAATGATTAAAATAATAAATAAAAGCAGAATTTAGTCATTCATTAGGGAAAAAGCAAGTGGTGGTGGAAGGATAATAGCATGTTTAAGGATGTAGTTTTGAAAATTTCACATAGCAAAACTCAGCTAAGGCTAAGAGAAGGAGGAAGGAAACAAAAGAGAAAAATAAGATATATAGACATGTACATATTTGATAAAATAAAAATGCATTTTATTATAAAGCTATGCATGTTTCAGGGAGGCAAAGGTCCTTTTGCTTTTTTACAAAAAAAAATTCTGAGAAAAAATTAAGATTTGGATCATGTTAATAAATAGCAGAAGTTATATTATTCATTAGGAAAAAAGTCATCATGGTTGCAAATTCACGGCTGTCCTAGTTTTCTGAGCATGCAAATATACAGCAGGTCTGAAAAGTTCACCTTGCTTTTCAAGTAAAATACATGCTTTTCCATGTTGTTTTACAGAATTTTTCCCCCATTCAATTGTCCCACAAAATAGTTTTGGCTCTGAATGAAGCTTGCATTCTAAAAACAAAGGAAGTAGATCTGGCTTTATCACTATGCAATAAGATACATTTTAATTCTCCCTTTTAGCTTGGTGTTATTTACGTGCCTTGAATTATGTAAAATAATTCAAGCACACTTTTAAATATAAATTTGCAATGCATTGCTTAATTGAAATACTCCAGTGTCTCAAGAACAAAAAACATCGTTGACTCAAACTAGGGAACACAACAATCAAAATAGTAGAATATTAATAAATACATAATACAAGGTATAATACTTATGCAATTATAAAACTGTGTCCCTGAACAGTACTCCTTAGATCAGAATGCAATATAACCCCAAATAATCAAATGACACAGAAGATGCGATAATACAAAAATGAATAAAATTCTGTACATAATTGGAATGAACAAGTCTCTGCCTCATCCTGAGAACTTGAAAAATGACTTCAGGTCTTGAGCAGTGGGAAGAATATTGCTATCTAAGAATGGGGGAAACCTATTCCAAGGAAAGATGAAACAATGACATGACCTAGCACAGTTTTTGATTTTTAAAAATTTGAAGTATGTCCTCTCCAATCCATAACTATAGCTATCATTTGACAGGCCTCTCACTATCATTCACTCCTGCCCCTTTTATCGTACCACATAATCCCTCGCATAGCAGTCAGAGTAAAAAACAAGAACAAAAAGCTCATGAGTATTGGATCTTGACATTCTGCTTACCGTTCCATAAGAATGGAATCCAAACTCCTTCTCAGAGTCTGGCTTTCACTTTTTACTCCCTCTCACTTCTACACTAGGCTCTAGTGGATCTTATTGATATTCAATGTACTTCTTTAAATTCCTTCAATAACCAATTAATTTTCTTGAGAAATGTTGATGCTCACATAGAGCTCAGAACCGGAGTTAATGAATTAATTTATTATAAAAATCATTCTACTGGGGGTCGTACAGCTCTTATCACAATCCACAAATACTTCCATTGTGTCAAGCACTTTTGTACATCTGTTTCCCTCATCATTCTCAAAACATTTACTTTCTACTTGAGCCCCTGGTAACTGCTCTTCATTTTTTCCTCTCCCTTCCTGCTTTCCACTACTCTATGTATCCTTGATAATTTATATATTATTATTTTGTCATAACTTACATCATCCGACATCTCCCTTCACCCACTTCTCCACAGTCTGTCACCCGAGGAGAAGGTTATATGTAGATAGATGCTTGTAATCTGTTTCCCCTTTCTCTTACCTTCCCTCCAGTCTCCCAGTATCTCCCTTCTTGTCACTTGTCCTGAGGGGTTCTTCTGTCTTGTATTTCCTGTTTCCAGTTCTCTGTACAGTGTGCATCCTCTGGTCCAGCTGGAATTGTAAGATAGAATTGGAATCATGATGGGGGTGGGAGTAGGAGGAGGAAGCATTCAAGAACTAGAGGAAAGCTCCATGTTTCATCATTGCTACCTTGCAAAGACTGACTGAGTTGTCTCCTCCCTGAGACCCTTCTGTAAGGGGATGTCCAGCTGCCTACAGATAGGCTTTGGATCTTCACTTTGCACTCCCCCTCATTCAGAATGTTATGCTTTTTTGTTTTGTTTTGTTTTGTTTTGTTTTATTTTTTGGGCATCACTGGCCTCTGGTGGTGGGAATAGGAGGCCCAGCCTTTGCTCTATGGAGCTGGAATTGAACCTCCATCCCAGTGGGCCGCAGTCCCGCGCACAACCACTACACCACCGGGGCTCAGCCTGATTTTTGATGCCTGATACCTGATACCTTTGACATCTCATGATCACCAGGCTGTTGTGCTTCTTTCATGTGGGCTCTGTTGTTTCTCAGCTAGATGGCCACTTTGAGTCTTCAGTATCCCAGACTCTTATCTTTTTTTAAAAAATAATTTTATTGGGGCCTCTTACAGCTTTTACAACATTCAATACATCATCTGTGTCAAGCACATTTGCACAGATGTTGGCACATTCATTTCCAAACATTTTCCACTTGAGCCCTTGGTATAAGCTGACTTGTATCTTTTGATAGCCACGCATGATCAGCTTTCTTCACCTCTTTTGCTTATGCACACACTTTGTCTTCCACAATCATGTCAAGATGGGCTGGCGTACTTCTCCCATGTGGGCTTTGTTGTTTCTGAGCTAGGTGGTAGCTTGTTTATCTTCAAACCTTTAAGACCTGGGCATCATCAGCTTCCTTCACGACATTTGTTCATTTCCCATTTTGTTTTCAGTGATCGTGTCAGGAAGGTGAGCATCTCAGACTGCTGAATTATTAGAAAAAAGTGTTCTTGTGTTGAGGGAGTACTTGAGGAGGGGACCCCTGTCATCTATTTCCTCAATACTAAACCTATAAATAAATGTAAACAAATCCACCTCCCCTTCATCTTATATAAGTATACTCACATATGTATATGCCCATATTTAGATTTCTATTTCTTATTAGAAATAAGAAATATTTCTTTCTTGCCTCACTCTCATGCCCAGTCTTCATTTGGGTTTCAGGAATTTCTCTTGGCTACATTGTCCTTGATCCAGCCCTGCCAGACTTCCTACATCCTCTTCGCCATTGATTTTTGGTCACTTGTTCCCTTGCCCCTGGGCTTGTTAGCCTCCACTTTATCCCCCCATGTCCTTCTCTCCCATGTCCCTACACACTGTCATCCCATTGTTCTCTCTTCCAACTTGTTTATCCCGCCTATTCCTTCCACATAGATATGCAACAACAACAATATGTCCCGACACAAGACAATAAGTAATAAAACAAGAGCTATAACAACAATAGGGCAGCAACAACAACATACCCTATAAATAGCTCAAGGTCTATTTATTGTCCTTTATGAGTGTTTTCCAGTTGAGTCTGATGACCTCCCCACTCTATTTTTGGAATTCCTTGGGGACTTCATTGCTCTGCTCTCCCACCCCCAGTGTCTGACTTCAGCAGGGTCAGGCACAATTCCCACAGTGTGTTTCCAGTGTTGTCCCCATGGTGCTGTGGGTCCGTGAGAAATGTTGTGTCGAATGGTGAGGCTGGCCCTATGGTCCTCTCTGGGCTTTGGCTGCTTTGAGCAGAAATATTGTCTTCAGGGCTTGGTGGGCCAGGATGTGCTTCACTCTTTTTTCCCTATCCCTCATTGGCTCTGATCAAAAAAGTCCCTCTCTTTGAGTTGTAGCTACAGTGTTGTCCTTTGAAGAGAATTCTGGGGTGGTGGTGGTGGTGGGTGCTGTCCACTTATTTGGTAATGGGGCTGGCTCTTCAGGGCTCCCTGATTATTCCCTGCTTTACGTCAGTGTATTGTGTTCTTGACTTGGAGCACCTGGTTGAAGTCTGGTTCCTCTTTCTCTGTGCAGATATAAACAATACCTTCCTCTTGGGTGGGTCAGTGCCCTGTTCCCCGGGCTACCCATGTCTTTTTTTTCCTCCTCTTTTTAAGTGAGTTGCCATATATCGCTCTAAGTTTAGTCTGGCCCTGCCTTTTTACCTGGATCTCACCCCAGGGATATATGTATACAGTAGCTTCTTCCCTATGTCCCTTTTGGATTTTTCGAGCTTACCTCAGTGGGCTCTTGCTGTACTTGTCCTTTTGTGCTTGGCTTACTTCACTTAGCATGATTTCTTCCAGTTCTTTCCATGAGGCAATATATTTCATGTATTCATCATTGCTTTCCAGCGATGCATAGTACTCTATTGTGTGTTATGTACCACAATTTTTTTCACCTGTTGATGAAAATTTGGGTTACTTCCAACTCCTTGTAATTGTGAACTGTGTCGCTATGAACATTCAGGCACAGATGTTTGGCCATGGTTTGTTTCTTGTCTCTTTTGGGTATATGCCCAGTAGAGGGATTGCTGGGTCATATGGTAGCTCAATTTCCATCTATTTTAGATATTGCCAGATCAAGTTCCACAGTGGCTGTATATTCCTTCAGGTCCATGAGCAGTGGACAAGAGTTCCTATCTCTCCACAGCCCCTTCAACAATTGTTACTTTCTGATTTCTTGAATTGGACTATCTTTGAGGGTGTTAGGTGGTATCTATTAGTTGTTTTAATTTGGATTTCTCTTATGGCTTGAGATCTGGAATGGAACATTTTATCATAAATTTATTGGCCATTTGGATTTCTGCAAGTGAATCAATTGTTTCATCCTTTTTTTTCCTTTTTAAAATAATGGCCACATACAATTTCAGAGAAAAAGAATCAGCATTATAAATAAAAGAGCATCTATTTGCTTATCAATATTCTTCTGAAAGAAAGGGACAAGATTTTTAAAAATTGTAATCAGACTGAGCCCTGGTGGTGTAGTGGTTGTGTGTGGGACTGCGTCCCCCTGGGTTGGTGGTTCAAACCCAGCAGCAGCTCTCCAGGAGCAAGGCTCGAACTTCTACTCCCACCAGAGGGCAGTAATACCTCCCTCAAATTATAATCATATATCACTCACAAAACAAAATCTTCTGTATTTATGGAATAGATCATTTAGATGCCCTTTCCCTTGAGAATACCTAGAAAAATACAGTTCTCTTTAATTATAATCATACTTGTAGGCAATGCACATAACAAGACCACATAGAATTGTTGGGCCAAGATTTGGGAGACCATGGAAATCCAGAGATGTGATGTAGACATTTAAAGATACTTTTCCTTTTGGGAGTCTTTGAATATTTCAGTGAGACTTAGATTGATTGAGAAAAATTGGGGTGCAGGAAGCTCAATAGGAGTGCAAGGCAATGAGAAGTGTAATTTTAAACTCACACATATGATTTAGCACTTAAAGAAATACACCAAGTTGGGCTGAGCCCCAGTGGTACAGTGGTTGTGTGCGGGACTGTGGCCCACTGGGTTGGCAGTTCAAATCCAGCAGCAACTCTCCAGGAGCAAGACCGGACTTACTTCTCCCATCAGAGGGCAGTGATGTCCTCCTCACCCCCAAAAGAAATAGACCAAGTCTCAGAGGGATTGTAAGCAAATTACCTCACTTAGTTAAAACAAAATTTGGCCCTATATGGTCTAGTAACTGTTACTACTAGGCAGTAGTAACTACTATTAGTAACTAGGCAGTAGGTAAACTAAAAAGCAAACTAAAAAGTCCCCTAGAAAATCTAAAATCATTCTGTGCCTTGAATTATTCCTTGAAACAAATTTTTAAGTGCAATACCTGTCACACAATAAAAAATAATCAGGCCTATGAAGACACAAGACCAGTGAACAAGAACTGGTAGGAGAAGCAAATATCCATTATGTAGAAATGGAGCCAAAGGACTAAAACACGAGAGATTTCAGCGAGTAAAGGGTAAATGGACAGTTTGTATGCTAATAACTGAAAGAATACTAATATGTCACTGGATATTTAGGATTATAAAAGGCCAATGACTTCAAATAATAAAAAGGTAAATAAAAAGAAATCAAGAAAAAAGAGGAAAGAAAACACCACATAAATTAAATAGCAAATAGTGTCATTCATGTCTCTGAAGTAGACTAGATCTAGTACTATAATTAAGGAACCTCAGTGAGTCTGTGGGCTATGCATTGGACTGCAAACCTGCAGTTCAAATTTAACCATTCTTCGAAGAGAAAAAGATGAAACCTTTGCTCCCATAAATATTTACAGGCTTGGAAACCTTCTATAGAGTTTGACTGAATTGACTTCATGAACGCGAGTTTGATGTGATTACTATAACTAAGGTAAGTAAAATAAATATCCCAATTTTTAAAAATATTTACAACATGGATAGATGCAAAAGATCCCAGCCTACTAGAAATAAGAGATCTAAAGTAACATCACTACCACCGTGTATCATCAACTTAATTTCAACTGATGACAACTTTCTATGGATTAGGCAGGAATTGCACTCAATAGGGTTTTTAATGGCTAATATTCAGAAAGTAGATCATCAGACTTTTCTTTTGAGGCACCTCATGTGGATGTTAACCCCCCACCTTTTAGTTATCAGCAGAGTACAATAGTACCCAGGGACTCCAGGGAAAGGTCACCCATGTGTTATATGCCCTTTCTTTGGGTCTCTCTTTCCTATCTGTGAAGTGACGTAAAATACAGAGAGTTCATCTGGTCCATAGAGAATAGGTATTGGATTGTTTAGATAAAGCCCATTGTGAAGTGTCTGGCACACGATAGTTTCCTACTCTTTTAAATAAGGATGTTAAGTATTGTTTTCTTTCAGATTCAGTTAAAGTGAAGTGTATCTTTAATTTGAATGTGGCTTTATATGATTATGTCATTTAGCTCTAAAGAGTAGTAAAGCTATAAGAATATACTAATTGGGTTATAGAAGTACAAGACATGAAGTTTGATAAATAGATAAAGCTACTAAATATATCCTGATGCATTCTTTTAAGTGTTTTGTTGAATAGTTGATGAAATGTAGGAAGCATGATGCCGCTGTCTTTATGGGTCAGATTTCATTGTGTAAACATCTCAATTTTAATCAGGCAGCTTTCCATTAAAACTGGATATTTACTTTCCACACCTAGCAATCTATAGCCCTGAAAACTAATTTAAATTGATCTTTTTATAGAAAATATGTGAAAACTGTGCATGTCCATTAAATTAAGGGTCTCTTTGCATGCCAGCAAACCAAATTGTATTTTGAAATGATGAAGGATAAAAACCAGATGTGTCCAATACATATTTTCCTTTAGTTGCTACAGATACATCATTCAGTCTTTTTTTATTTTTTTCATTGTTCAGTCTTTAGTGCAGAAAACCAGGAAGTAATTCCTTTAGGTACTTGATTCCATAAGAATGAACCTTCATCTTTGTCATCACACAGCCAATGTTGTTATGAAATGCTCTAGTATTGAATATTCTGTACTAACCAAAATCCACTACTAACAATTCAGTTCTTACTCCTAGAAACCTACAAGACAGTAGAATTGCACCTCAGGGTTTCTGAGACTGTAAACCTTTATGGGCGCAGATTACCTCCTCTTGCTCCTCTTGTAAACCTTTATGGGCGCAGATTACCCCTCCCCCAGTTGCTGGTGGGTTTGAAGTGCTGAACTTGCAGTTAGTTGCAAAGTAATTCACCTGACAAAGTGATTCACTGACCATGCATTCTGGTATATTCTGTCCTAGATTGGATAAATTATATCATTTTGTCAATATAACAAGCTCTTACTCTGTTGCCATCATTTGCTATATGTTTTCCAAGACAGATTTGTTTGTTCTTTTGTCAGTCTGTGATACTTTCAATATTGTTACCAGCACCATGATTTAAATGCATTTATTCTTACTTAGTCTGATCTATTAAAGGTCCAATTTTCACTAAACATAACTTTAATAAATATAAGGGCACAAATATAATAAATATAAATATAAAAATATAATATAAAATATAAATATAAAAAATTTAATAAATATAGAGCACAAATAAACTCCCAAAGTAATCTAAAAAAATTAAACTTGATATTGTTGAATTTAATCAAATATTCAGAAACAGATATATGTTGAATTTATGTAAACTATTCAAAACTAGAGACATATATGGGCCCTATTTTGAATTCCAGATTGTTGTCATGATACAAAATCAAGAAAAAAATGCTTAGCACAATATTCATTTTAGATTCAGGAACCATCATGGCACACACCACTATGATCAGGACAGAAAGTTAAAACCCAAACCAAAAGCACATGGGTATAGATATGACAATTAAATAATGTTTTCTAATATTATAGTTTTGATGTCTAAAATTAATATTTTACTTTGAATAAGGATGATGGGAAAAGAATTCATGCATCTGAATTATGGTACTAGTGAAGTATTTTAAAAGTACTATTGCAGGCTCAAATAAATGATAGCCACCATAATGTTTTGAAATTTAGAAGGGTCTTTAGTCAGTTAACCAAACTACAACAATCAAAAAGTGATTCATTAGGTTGCAGTCTTGAGTGGAAATAATAGCTAGCTTATATAGGCAAAAAACCATTTATCAAGGATTTCCCTATGGAATGATCAGGCATGACAAAAGCAGAAAGCAAAATTAATGTTAACATTCTTTAGATCAAAGCAGGGTACATCTGTTACAAAACCATAAGAGCAGGATTAATTGTAACATCCTGACTAACAAAATAAGATTAGTAAGATTGTAACATCCTAGCTACAACATAAAAAGGAACTATATTTAAAAATAACAAGACTAATTACAACATCCTGATCTTGGGACAGTAAGAGTACATTCTAAAATCAATCACTAGGAGGACTTTCCAAGATGGGAGGGGAAAGAGGCAGTCATTCAGCAATCAACAAAATGGCCTCACAGGGGCTGATGCTAGTCTGTCTCAGTGCCCAGAACTGACAAAGAGACAGACAAATAGAGCTTTCTTGGAAGAGTGCAGCGAAAATTCTCTTTGGAATCAAGGATGGAGAGACTTTGTCTCAAGTAATCTTATCAGGACATGTTATCTGGAGAAACCAGTTCCTGGAAAAGGACATCAGGCTTGATAAAGTAGAAGAAGAGTGGAACAAAGAACAAGACTCCCTAAATGCAATGGATTGATACCGTGACTGTAACACTGGCCTCCAAGATAAGACAACTGTGAAGACGACTCAGGACTGGGCAGTGCTTCATTCCGTTGTATGTAGGGTTGCTCTGAGTTGGCACCGTCCTAACAGCAATAGCATGCAAAGTCAATCTTAGAAAATTACAGGTTAAGCTAAGGAGAATTGATGAAAGATCCTTGCCAAGTAACTTAGTTCAAGACAAGCAGTAAAAGTAATGCTATCAGAAGAGCAACAAAATTTATTTTAAGAAAAATAGAAAACTCAAGACTCAAGAACAATGATCAATTGTCTTAGTGTCTTAATATTGGTTCTCTAGAAGAACAACAAAAATTGATGGCCACTGAGTTGAGCAATGCGATTACAGTGGCACTGTGAAACAGGGTAGAATGCTCCATTGGGTTTCAGAGACTAAATATCATTGTGAGCCGACAGTCTTACCTCTCACTCACAGAGTGGTTGATCTTATGGTTAACAGCCCAACACATAACCCACTATGTCACCAGGGCTCCTTCTCACTGCCATTAGGTCAATATTGATGCACAATGAGCATGTAAAACAGGGAAAGTCTGTGAGTTTCTGAGACTGTGGTAGTTACATAATTTGGTCAATTTGGGACTTGAGAGGATTAAAAGTAAAGAGGTGGAGTCTAGTCCTCCTATCAGGTTATAGTAAAGGACATGGTCTTCTCAGAATTCCGGGGAAGCCAGTATTTTCCTTCTTGGAGGTGAGAGACACCTCTCTCTCTCTCCCCACTCCCTGGGAGACTTTTCAGCTGACAAGACACATGGAACTATGTTAGTGTCTAGAGCTGGAGAAGCCACATGGACCTACCCTGATGCAAACAGATCTCTGAAGGCAGACAAGCCATGTAGATACCCCTGCCAGTGCTAAGATGCTTACAACGCCACTGGATCCAAAGACTTTCTACCTACTTGCCTGTGATCATTCTCCTTCAGTGTCATTTCATGAGTTTTGTGAGTCTGAAGAGGACTTTATAGATTGCTCTTGAATATATGGATTAATATCCGACTTATGGGCTTGAACTGGACTGGGTTGGGTTGCTTTCTTAATGTATAATTGTCCTTTATATAAAACTCTCCCTTATACACACATAAGTGTCTATGAATTTGTTTCTCTAGTCTACCTGGACTAACAGAGAGCATGTAACTGTGTATAGGAGTGGAAGGCCTTGATTAGCACTGAGCAGTGACTGGTGGTTTCAAACTGCCAACCTGGGGATCACAGCCCAACCATAAGGGCTGATGGATTAGCCACTGAAAACCTCATGAATATTGGTAGATAAGGCACTGGAAAGCATGTCTGTCCATTGGTTTCAAACTGCCAGCCTTGTGGATTGAAGCCCAACTAGAAACCACTACGCCACTAGGCTCATAGGAGAGCAACACAGGAAGTCCCTTCAACCATGCAAGTCAGCATTTCCTTCAAGTAAATTTCTCTGTATATTTTCTATAAATGGCTCACCAGAAGAGCAAAATGAATGAGACATATATAGAAACATGTAGAGAGGCATTTATTTCATAGAAGTGACTCTCCAAATACTGAGGAAATAACTGGCTGCCTCCACTGGTTACCTGGTTGAAGGGACTGAAAAACACAAAGACTCCAGGTTGGGCTAGATACAGGAGGACTCCCGTGTCTCCCAGGATTTCCTATTTATTGCCATGGAGCTAATTCTAACTCAGAGTTTCCCTGTAGAACAGATACTCCTGTAGTACTCCTTTGGGTTGTGTGATCTGGTAAAGATTTACAGTATCAGAAACTCTTTTGGAGAACCGCATCGTTCTGTGGAATGACTCGTGGTTTTGAACTCTCGATCTTTGGGTGTGAAGAGCAGAAACCCTTTCCACCAGGGAATCCTTTGCAGGGCTATCAAACCAAACCCAACTGACTCCTATCAGGTTGATTCCTAGTCAAAGCGACCCCATGGCACAGGGTAGAAATGCCTGTGTGGGTTTCTGAGACAGTAACTTTTTCTTTGTGTACAGAATTCTGATTGCAAAAATTTACATGGAAAAGTTTTTACTTGTAAGATTCAATTAGTATTGCATATTAAGAGTAAAATATATTATCTTCTATTCCTCAATGTTGCACGGACTTACTTTTTTACTGTTACTAGTCAATGTGTTTTGTTTCTTTTGCCCAGTAAAAATGTTTGATTTGCATTTATGAGATTTACCTCCAACTAAGCTCACCTTGATCATAGCTGCACTCGGTTTACTTTGCATAGATTTTGTGGCATTTTGAGCAGTTGTATTATCAGTCATTGGTGGTGAGAGATGAAGGGTAGAGTGCTTTTCCTAATAGAAGGTGTAGGCAATGATCCTGATTGAGGAGGCCCACTGGATGCCAGAATAGTAACTTTTGTGCCAGGAGGCAATCCTAGTAATATAGGCTTTATAAATGTCCACTGATGTTGAGTTTGTGCTCCATTTTCTCTTGGTCTGGTGCTTCGTGTACTGGTGCACACAGGGTGTTGCAATTTTAATAACTTTGAGACCAAATGGACATAGCAAGTGTTTCGTGTTTTTGTGGGATGTTCTAAAATGAGTTTCCACATCAGAAAATGATCTTGATCGGTAATTGGAAACTTGGAAAATGTATGGCATTTCCCTGGGTTTATGATCATCCTTCATATGTTGTTAAAGAACATATTCTGTTTCATATGGTGATTCACAGATTTTACAAATAGTAGAAAAGTCATGAAGTGTGTGTGTACTTTTGATGTGACACTGCAGCTGAAGTATTCCGAGAAACTGGCGGTAGTCATGCCAGCAGGGGGTGTGGTTTTCCCAATGTTGTGAGACACAGGACAACAGCTCTGGCTGTTCTGCTTCTCAAACTCCAAATGGTGTTTCATGTGGCTCAAAAACATAAAATTATTTAAAGGAATTTTTACACAGCTAAAGTATTTAAAGTGTATGTAAATCTTCTGTTCTTCTTGGACATCTCCTTCATGTTTTCCATAAGAAAAGTCACTAACATGATCAATTTTCCTTTCTCTGAATCAATAGTTTTATTTCTATTTATTATGTTTGAAAATTCCATTTTAGTCAATGCCTAAAAGTTATTTAGCATGTTTAGGCAACAGCAATTCATGTGATTTTTCAAAGGATCCAATAGAATAAAATGAAAGTTACACTTTGGACAAGCTCTTGAAAAAGGTGCTCCATTTTTAGATTTCTTTGATGGCATTGCCTGGGGAGATGGCAGCGCAGTAGATTTTACTGAAGAAAATGTAGCTGAGGAGTTTGTTCCAGAAACACCTTCACTAGGGTTAGGCTTTTTGGAGAGAGCACTGTTTACTTGTGTAGCCACTGTTCCCCTGCACTCCTCCACCGAGGCTGGTGAGTCCCACACCAGGAACAAAGCTTGAGACCTCCCCCACTGGCTTATGGCCCAAGAATAAGGAAACATAGGGACAGTGAAGACTACATGGCATAGAAAGAAAACTTTCCCAGATTGTCCATTTATAGCCCGGATGAATACCACACTTGAAGAAACTCCATTGCCAATTGATTGGTTATTCACATCAGTTCACATAAAGGATGCTGATTACATGGTGTCTACCAAAGTGGTGGGAATTATAGCCTAACTAAGCACAATATTTCTAATGAGGAAGAAATGAAATAAATGGAAACAGAGCATGTCCTAGAATAATATTGGAGTATTTTGAAAGCATCAACTCTTAATCATGAAAACACTGTAAAACTGAAAGGTTAAAATGTTTTTGTGTCACAAATTATTCACTTTGATTAATAAGAGAAATGTTCAAGAGTGAAATAAAACTTTTGAAGAGAAAAATGAATATGTGATTCATTTATATATACGAGGGGGCACGTCTCCACCCCCACTCCAAACAGTATTATGCTTGGAGAGTGGAGCTTTCACAGTTTGCACTTTCCCTGCTAGACAAGCATCCAGCAACTAGTTCTGAGTCAATGCACCTTGTGGAGTCAACTGGGAAAGTTCTCTCTGGTCATATGATTTTATGGTAAAAACAGTTTTGCTCCAACCTTATTGTGTGTGTGTGTGTGTGTGTGTGTGTGAGAGAGAGAGAGAGAGAGAGATGGATGCTTTAAGAGATGAGTGTGCAGCTGTGAAGTTTCATTTCTGCTCAGGAAAAACCTTGCAGAAAGGGTTGTGATGTTGCACTTGGCTTTCCAGAACAGCACTGTGGGAAAAACTCACGTGTATGAGTGGCTTTCTCATTTCAAAAAAGGTGAAATGGTTGATGACAAATCTCACTCTGCATGACTGGCAACATACTGACAGAGGAAAATGTCGACTTCCAGTGCATTTGGAGTTCATTCCATCAGATCAGACAGCTAATCAAACTTTATAGTTAGAGGTTTTGAAAAGATTGTGAAATAGTGCGAGACAAAAAAGGCCCAATTTGTGGTAGCCAGGAGTCTGGCTTTGTCACCACAACAATGCACCTGCCCACACAACTATCTCAGTGCACCAGTTTGGGGCAATAAACAGCATGCCTCTCTTGTCCTGTGCACCTTACTTATCTGACCTTACTCTGCGTGTCTTATTTTTTGTTTTCGGGTATGAAAAAGGAAATGAAAGGACAGTGATTTGAGATGTAGAAGAATTGAAGAAAAAATGGGGGAGGTGCTGTTAGCCATCCAAACAGACGAGCTTGAAAAATGTTTCAAAGAATAGCATCACAGATTTGACAAATGTATGAAACATAATGGAGAATACTTTGAAGTTGGAAAGGTTGTTTTGGAAAGAATATATAAATACATAACTTTGAAAAAATTCCATTTTGGGGGAGTACCACCTCATATGCTATAGGTGATTAAAATATTAAAAATTAAAGAATTTGACTTTGAGTAATCGAGAAATATATATTAATGAGACATAATAAGTCTCAGAAATACATCTGCATGGTTATGTGAAGTCAAGAGATGATAAAATGACTTTTCAAATCCATGGGAAATAAAAGGTATTCATTAGCACGTTAACACATTAACACTGACTAACTATATAAACTTAGAAATTCACACAACTCAGAAAATCATGTGATCAACATCGAACCAGGTATATGGAATTATTAGACTAAAGATCCAGATAAATTTGTTTTTCTCCTTGGTATCAAAGAATTTTAAAAACCACAACTTTAATTATAGAATTTTGAAGATAACTATTTCTAGTCTTACCTATTATCTAAATGTGAAGGTTTTGCATGACAAGTTCATTTTAAAGAAAGTTAAAAGATACACAATGGACCGAGAAAGCTATGCAGCAAGTGTTAAATGTATAAACATAATTTTTTATGTAAATAATTAAAAAGTAGGAGAGGTTAACAATGTATGGATAGGAAATTCACAGAAGGAGAATGTAAATCAAACATTATTAAGTAGCTTTTGTCCATTAGTTGAGAAAATGAAAACATTAGGACATGTTAAGGAGTCCTGAAGATGAAGGGGAAAAAGTCCTCCCATACCTTGCTGCTGTGAGTTGAATGCATCAATATTGGAAGAAAACGCGAAGATCTTGATTCGTAGCTAAGAAGTGTGATTTCAACTATCTACTAGCACTCTTCCCTAGATTATTATGGACACTGAAATACAAAGGGAAAAATGGGCACAATCCAAGCTTCTACCCATATAGATGGGTAAATGTCCTATGACATAAGAATATATTTCAAGCTGCTCCGCTGCCTGCCAGGCCTGAGTGGGTCGCTGAGCTGTGGAGACAGGTTCTGGAAGAAGAGGTGCCACGCCACCACTTCCAGACACGATGTCCGCCAGAGGCTCTGTGGTTGTGATCTGCGGTGGCGGCCTGGACACCTCTTGCACCCTCGTGAGGCTGAAGGAGCAGGGCTCTGACGTCATTGCTTACCTGGCCATTAAGGGCCAGAAGGAAGACTTGGAGCAAGCCAGGAAGAAAGCGCTGAAGCTCGGAGCCAAAAAGGTGTTCATCGCGAATGTCAGCAAGGAGTTAGTGCAGGAATTATCCAGCCTGCGGTCCAGTCCCGCGCACTGCATGGGGACTGCACTTCCTGCCACCTCGCCATGCAAGGCCCTGCATCGCCCGCAAGCAAGGGAGCTCGCCGAGCGAGGGGGCCCAGTATGTGTCTCAGGGCGCCACGGGCAAGGGCAATGACCAGGTCCGGTTTGAGCTCACCTGCTGCTCCCTGCCCCCCAGGTTAAGGTTATTGCCCCTGCAGGATGCCGGAGTTCTACAACCCCTCCAAGGGCCACGGCCACCTGAGGGAGACCGCGATGCACAAGGAACCCCCACGCCGGTAGCCCCCCAGAGCCGTGGAGCATGGACGAGAACCTCATGCACATCAGCTATGAAACTGGGATCTTGGAGAACCCCAAGAAACAAGCACCTCCTGGTCTCTACACAAAGACCCAGGACCCGCCAAGGCTCCCAAAAGCCGCGACATCCATGAGATGCAGTTCAAAAAAGAGGTGCCCGGGCAGGTGACCAACATCAAGGATGGCACCACCCACCGCCCGTCCTTGGAGCTTTTCCTGTCCCTGAAGGATGTCGCCGGCGAGCAGGTGTGGGCAGCAACCACCTCGTGGAGAGCTGCTTCCTTGTTGCCAGGACGATCCCTTTCCAGGCTCACTTAGTCATGCAGGCCTTGCCCACGGGCCCGACAGGGTGCAAAATCAAGCAAGGCCTGGCCTTGAAATTCACTGAGCTGGCGGACACCAGTTTCTGGCAGAGCCCAGAGTGCGAGTTGGTCCCCCACTGCATCGCCAGGTCCCAGGAGCGGGTGGAAGGAAATGTGCAAGTATCCATCTGTCTTTAAGGGTCAGGAGAGCTGGTGAGCATGAATGTGCCTGGTGACTATGAGCCCATCCCCACCAACTGTAGCGGGCAGAAGGTCTATCACCAGCCCCAGATCAAGGTCACTGCCAAATAGATGCGCTGACAATGAGGGCCGGGGCCTCCTGACTTAGCCAGTTCCCCAAATGCAGGTGCTACTTGTTGTGATCCGTTGTAATTGTGACGTCCTCCCCACCTGGCAGCATCTTGGGCGTTCCAGACCCGGGCTTTGTTCCCTATCTCCCCTGGTCCCTCGCCAAAGTGATCAGCAAACAGGAGAGTGCAGAGAATGGCCACAGGGGGAAGCTGTACCATGACAAGAATAATAAAAAAAATATATATTTCAATATTATGGCTGAGTGAAAAGCAACAATACTGTCATATTGAAACATGGGTAATTTCCAAAATGAAAGAAATGCAGGAAATAAGTATATGTCGTGCAAATAGACATGTAATGTTTTTCTGTTTTTCTATGTGCATATTTCTGCATGCCTTTAGGTATCTCAAGAGAGTTGTAAAAAATACTGATCTTCAAGTCAGAAATTGAGAATTTGAAGTGGACAAGGCATACCTTCATCTATCCTCATCTATCCTCCTCTCTTCATGCTTTGATATTTTTCCAAATAAATGTAATATTTAATGAATTAAATGCCTAATTAAAAGAAAATTATAAAATGTTTTTATCAAGGAAAATAATATGATACTAGCTCTACCAAGTATTTAATGGGCATGCAAATAGAGCAGAGATTCTATCTCATTATTTAAAGAAAAAAAGCACTTCATTTTTATGCAGCCTTTCATATAAGTCATGTCAATTTGAACGTATTTTCATAAGCATTTGAGACTAATATTTATACCTCCATTTGGAATACACGCAGCACACCTGACACTCATTTTGAACACTACAGCAATTAAAGAAGGTTAAGGAAAAAAATGAATTTAAATCATTTTTATCTTTACTCTGGAAGTCTGAAGAAATCCATAAAATTAAAACATAACTCTTTAGATTCATTGACTATTGTTATACTGTTTAATAAGTGGGATAAACTGACTATGTCAATTACTTGAAACAAGAGATTTACCTGAAGGAGAATTATTTTATTAGTAGAGATTTTGTTTTCAAGGAATCATAAAGGAGGGTGAAGCAGTGAGAAGTCATGATATTTGGGGAAATGGTCTTTTATGCTTTTTGCATTGTGAGGTATTTCCCCAAAATTTTATCAAAGATTTCTGTAACAATCTCAGTGCAAGAAACATTGACTAAGTGTATTTCTGTCACACTAGTTAGTTGAAAATCTTATCATAGATAACTCAAACTCTGATTGGAAAGGTAAAACCTCTAAAGACCAAATACTAAGTGACATTCAAAGGCAACATTAGCTGACGTGATAAAATCCATAATGTTCTATAGTAGGCATCTTGGCTATCTAGGGCTGCTGCACAAAAGTACCACAAGGGGGAGGCTCTAAGAAACCAAAACTTATTTTCTAACAGTGTAGGAGGCTGACAGTTTGATTTGAGACCTGTTTTAACTTGGTGTCTTGGTTATCTAGTGTCATTATGGCAGAAGTCCAAAAAGTGGATGCCTTTTAACAAACAGAAATGTGTTCTTTCATAATTTAGGAGGTTAGGAGTCTGAATTCAGAACACTGATTCTGGGAGAAGTTTTTTCTCTATTGCCTCTGAAGAGAGGAAATAGTCTCCTGAATTTTTAAACTACATGTCCATTTATGCTTCTTGTTTTGAACCCTGGTGATCACCATGAGATCATGCCCAGGTAAGTAGGAAGGGAGAGATCCATGGTTTTTATCAAAGGACATTCGTTTGATTATAATTTAGCAATTTTATTGTCATATAATTCACAAATCATACTGATCAACGTACAATTGAATCATCTCAAGGAGAGAGTACAATCCTTACCACAATCAATTTTAGAATACCTTATTCCTTCTTGTTTTCATTGATATTAGCTCCCCATTTTCCCCTCTCGTCTCCTGCCATACACACAAGGAACCATTAATCCAGTTGCTGTCTCTATAGATTTATTGATCTTGGACTTCAAATAAAGGTAAACAATAGAAAAAAATACTAACAAAAATAGCAAAGAAAATAGAATAAAATCTCAATAAAAAGAGCAGAAATAGAAAATGTTAGAGCAAATTTTAAAAAGTCAAAGGGGTGAACAAGGGATAAGGTACTACATTTTAACCTAACTACATCTGTAATGATCCTCTTTCTATGCATTCGGCATGATAACAAGGCTATTCCTATGCCTAGTCAGTGGTCAGAGGGAATTCACCTTTTGCTTTCAAATGGAAACAACTTTAGAATGAGTTACAAGGGAGATAAAATAAGAGGTTACATTTTAACCCAAATACATCTGACTTTACTGGCTTTACAGGGCTCTCTGTGATAGCACAGCAATTCACATCACTCACCTAAGGGCGGAGATATTCACCAGAGGCTTAGCCTATGTGGGACCCTGCCAATGGATTTTGGGTTTCCACTGTCATCCACTGTGGTTGACAGACGCCCTCGACGTGGCTGTGACTCATAGCAATACCATGCACAAGAAAATGAAGGAGTATAGGGTGACATGCCCTCCTCACAGTTCTATGCCTGAGTGTATTGATTCAGTCACTATTTCAATCCACCATGTTGAGGGCCTTTCTCTCCTTGCTGTCCCTCCACTTTACCAAGCTTGATGTCCTTCTCCAGGGTCTGGTCTCTCCTGAGATGTTCAACGTATGTAAAACAGAATCTTGGCATCCTTGCCCAGTTTAAGGAGCACTCTGACCTTCCAACACAATATAGGTGTGTGACACTTTCAATATTCTTCTCTAGCACCATAATTCAAATACCGCCCTCCGTGGAACAGTCTTGTTCTTCAATACTCGAAAGAGGTCTCGTGCAACATCTTTACCCAATGAAACGTGCCCTGGATCACTTGACTGCTGCTTCCATGAACATGGATTGTGGATTCAAGCGAAACAAAATCCTTTTCTCCATTTTTCATAATGTTACTTATTGGTCCAGTTGTAAGGGTTTTGGTCTTCCTTACTTAGCGCTGTAATCCATACTCAAGGCCTGAATCTTTGATCTTCATCAGTCAGTGCTTTAATTCCTCCTCACTTTTAGCAGAAAGCCAACCCATTTACCACAGCATCCACTTATATTGTAAGCAATTGACTGCATTGTGACTTGAGAAAGGGTGTTTCATTCCAACCAAATCTTATCCCAGTGTCAAGCTTAAAATGACTTGCCAGTGGTTACCTTGGTCTGTTCCTGGGAGATTCCTGACTCACTGCCAACTCAGAGTGACTCTGTGAGGCAGGATAGAACTGCTCATGTGTGTTTCTTTTTAGGAGTAGATGCTCCATCTTTCTCTGACTGAGTAGCTGGCTATTTCAAACTGCTGACCTTGCATGTGGAAGCCCAACATGTCACCACTCTGCTGCCAGAGCTCCTCCCCAGAAGGATACTAGACGTCACTTGCCAAACCACGAAGGATCCTGGTTCAATCGAGTTGACACAAAATCCTAACAATCACACTCCTCCATAAGGAACAGCTTTACAATGTCAGGAGACCTTTAAAATGCGGTCAAAGAAGAAAGAGTCAGAGAGTCTGCTAAGAACAAGTAAAGAAATTCAAGCAGCACAGAAGTTTGGGGGGCATTTTGTTTAGGAATAAAGGCAATTCACATTTTAATAGTTCTTGAAGCTCTGTTTATATTAAAACATAACAATCTACTTCATAATCATGACCCATTTCATAATGATGAGCAGAGATTTTACTGAATATTGCATCAAGCAATATATTTTCAAATATTATCAAGAATGTATTGATAGCCTAAATATAAATATCTTTTTACTAAAAACATTCGCTTTTGTTGAAACAGTTTTTAACTATATAATATTGATTAAATGAAGTTTATTTACCAATGAAATGTGTTATAGACATCAATAAACACACACCCACAGACAAATGAGTTTTCTTTGTTTAATACAATCTTGGATTAATTTCCTTAATCCATTCATAACTTAGTAAATTCAGCAGTTGGCTTGCTTAGTTCTTTATAAGCTCTTGAAAGGGTGAACATAATCCTAATGCAGTGCATTTCAATACCATCATGATATACTACAAACTTAGATGATACCGTTACAAAAAATACATACTCTGTTTAACTTGGCATTTTATAGAAATAAGGACAGTATTAACCCCAATCTGGCAGTAGATATAATGAAATTGGTAGTGGAACTAAGGGAAATATAATATATTAAGGCCCTCTAATTCATCCTTTTCTGGCCATTTTAGAGTGAAATTTATGAATGTGTATGAGTGGTTCTTTCAGCTGCAGGCAGCTGCAAGTGCTCTTAGTGCTGTGAATAAGCAAACAATAGACCAAGATGTGGACAAGCAATCAGGGAATGAGGTGGAATTGATTGTACATACCAAATAGTGTTTTTAGACAACAATGCAAAGCTAGCTAAAGAATTTTCTATTTTAATTTCCTCAGCACATTGGAGTAAAATGCCCCATTAAAATTCCTGCAGCATCTTAAAAATGTACTTTTGTTTTCCATTATAAACAAAAGCATGCTCATGTGTACAGACATCTACACACAAAGAGCAGAGATCGGTACTCAAAGGGGTATTCACATAATATAAAAGAAGACTCCTTAAAGCAAGTAGTTTACATTCTTCAGTCTCTGTAATGAGGTACCAGAGTCTTTACTCTCTGAAGGAGCATAAAGATATACACATCCAGATGTATAAGGGAAATTTAAAGTGAGGGTTGTGGGGAAATGCAACAGGGATGTATCTGTCCCAAAGTCATTCAAATTCTATTTTTAAATTATATTGCTGGCATGCATAAATACACATGTCTGGTCCTGCCAGAGTGTGGCCCCCATAAGGTGAAAGAAATAAAATTAAAACCTATGAAATGAGCAGAAAAATAATGAAAACTGAATCCAGTTGCTGCTAACAAAAGGCAGAGCTAAAGTTGAGGTAGGTCATTCAGAGGTCAGATGTAAAACCAAAGACTAGCAACCGATCCTGTATATTTAATTATATCTATATAGATGGATGGTAGAAAAGTAGGGAAGAAAAGTCTATTCACAGAGTGAAATGAACAAGTTATCTTCCAATGACATCTTCTTCACAACACTGAAGGAGAGCTCGCTAAGGCCAGGCAATAGATAACGTGGAAGATAAAGTGAAAATGTAAAGCCTGAAAGCAAGGAGCAAGAATAGAGCGTGCTTAGAAAAAGGGATGACATTGCATATTTGAGGAAGCAAAGACTTTAGGAAGGAATTACAGTGAAAGATGTAACCAAATAAGAAACACCGAGGACGCAACATAACTGAGAGGAATTACTAAAACCCAAATGAAGGCTGAGCACGATAGTGGGCCAAGAGGAATGTAAAAGGAAATAAAGGAAAGAACTAGGAGGCACAGAGAAGTTACAGAGGTCTAAATACAGGTATGTATATATGGAAATATAGTTATATATCATGATGAGGAAATAGATCTATGTGCACATACTTATAGGTTTAGTTTTGAGGTAGCAGATGGACAGTGGGCTTCCACTCAAGCACTCCTTCAATGTGAAAGCACTTCATTAAACTGCACTCCCCCCTTATTCACAATGGTATGACTTTTTTGTTCTGGGCTTTTGATGCCTGACACCTGATCCTATTGACATCTCATGATCACACAGGTGGGTGTGCTTCCTCCATGTGGGCTTTGTTGCTTCTCAGCTATCTGGATGGTTGTTTGACTTCAAGACCCCACATATCTTTTGGTAGACAGACATCATCAGTTTTCATCAATTAATTTTGTTTCTGCTTCCACTTTGTCTTCAGTGATTGTGTTGGGAATATGAGCATCATGGAATGTCAGCTTAATAGAACAAAGTGTTCTTGCATTGAGGGAGTACTTGAGTAGAGGCTCAATGTCCATCTGCCATCCTAATACTAAACCTATAACAATATGTACATAGATTTATTTCCCAATTGTCATATATAAATATATTTACATCTGTACATGCCTGTAGTTAGACCTCTATAAATTCCCTTTGTCTCCTAGTTCTCTCCTCTATTTCCCTTTATTTTTATCTTCTCCCATTATTATGTTCATCCTTCATTTAGGTTTCAGTAGTTCATCTTGGTTATATTGCCCTTGACATTAATCAATATTCTAAAGTAAAAGATTATTGGGTCTCCTCATTAGCATATAATGCATTTTGTCTGGAGAGGACATGTTGAATACTTTATCTTCCATTCCAAAGCAAGTTCTGCATTTATTATTAATTTATTTCACACTCATTGCTATACACATACAAGTATATAAAATGTTCTTTGCATTTCTTTTTCACAATTCTTACTATTTAATAGTGCCATCATTAAATAATGGGTTAAGTAAAACATGACATGTATTTACCTTAAATTCTATAAGCGTCATGGAAAAGTCTTTGTAAAAGAGTATATTTTGACCAAATTAATATTTTATCAAATAAATATGCACACCCTTTAAAAAATTTCAATAGTGAAACTATAGATGCACCCCTAGATACCCAATTTTTTGTTTTTCATCTTTTTATCCACAGAATGTAGTATTTTTTTCCCTGCAGAGAGGATTCTTAGATTTGAATAAAACTTGGAGTAAAATTATCAACTTTTATATATTTATTTTGTGAATAATCAATCCTACACCTGGAAGAGTATAGTCATCTTTCTCTTTTTGTATCCATTCAACATAACTAGTGGGCATTGGTAACAACACACTCCAACTACAATGTGAAATGGGCCTGGATCAGATAAACATAGAAGAGAAAGAGGAAATCTGTGTACTATGTCAAAGATAAAACATCCAGAATTTGAATATAAACAAGAAAGACAAGGGAAAATTTTCAGCATGCCACCAAGATCTGAGAATGTAAAAGCTAAAGTAAATAATAATTTTAATATGTAGAAAGTGGACCTTCCAATGAGTAAGAAGTCAATATTTAGAGGAAGTCATAAAAGAAGCCATAACATTCTTTAGCTTAAGGCTTTTACAGCGATGAGTCTTGATTTTATAGCATTTGACTCATTCCCAGAGAAGTTAAATAGTAAGGTCATGCAGCTGGCAAGTGATAGAAAAAGGCATCTTAGTTGCCAGTTCTCTGAACTTGTTAGTAAACCATCCATATATTTCATATTTTATACTGTTACTAGAATTTCTTCATATGACTCTCCTCCAGAGATTCAAGGGAACACCAAAAGCAACTAGTCTGTATCCAGATTTTCATGCTGTGTTAGGACCTGTTTTCCCTCTTTAACGACTCTATGATAGTGTTGTCTTTAGCCTCCACTGCCCTGTTGCTGAGTTTAGTAAAAATGCCTATATTGTTCTGGGAAATAGTAATTTTTAGCATCTTGGATTTTGAGGGTCATCCTCTCTTCATTTTCTCATATCCACCCATCCATCATCTTCTACTTCCTGTGTGCCTCAGAAGATAGAACGCTGAGGAATGCATCACCCAAGCTTCTTGTTCCCTACTTGCCTGATGTATTAGATGAAAGGAATTATAGGAAGAAAATGAAAGGTTACGAGGATAAATTTGGAGATGCTTGAGTGATTTTGTCCTGTGTCTTTCCCTCTGCAGCTTCCATGTTCTGTAGAAGTCCATATTTTTTTGTTTGTATTTTGCAAAGTTTACATTTTTCTGAGAGGCGGCTTTTGATCCAGATTTTACTTTTCTGCTGATATAGGGACACTTTTGACTCCTCTGGTCTTGTTAGTCCTAGGAGGGCTAACAGTTTTCACTGTTGCTTATCTCTGGTGGTGGGTGTGGTAGTGTTAGGTGTCATCCTGTCTGGTCCATTTCAGTAGACACTATCTGGTTTTGCGTGCTCACAATCGTCATGCTGAGACTCCCTGTTGCAGCAACTGTATCAATTCACTTGGTCAAAAGTCTCCTATTTTTGGCTGCCCCAGTTCATTACCCAGCATAATGTTTTTTTCAAGGGTCTATTCTCACCTGATCACATGTCCAAATTACATAAGACGAAGTATTTCTATTCTTCTTCCTATAGAGCATTTTGGCTGCACTTTCTCTAAGACAGATTTGTTTGTCCTTTTGGAAGACCATGGTACTTTCAATAGCACCATAATTCAAATGCATCAATTCTTCTTTGGCTTTCCTTATTCAACAGACAACATTCCCAACTTGCTCTAAGTATCTGGCTCTCACTTTTCAGTTCCCTTGAACCTGTGTGGTGCAAATGATAAACACAGGGCTCCTATCCAAAAGGATGGAGGTTCAGATCCATCCAGAGATATCTCAGAAGAAAGAGGTGGAAATTGATTTCTGAGAAATTCAGCACCCTCCTTTTTCACCTACTTTTCCTTTCTCCCTTCTTTAACATTTCCTCTTCCACTATTCATCTCCCCCTAGAAGGTAATCTAACACTCTCTCCTTATAGCCCAGGACTTCTATTTTCCTAAGAATGACTTTTTTTTTTTTGCCAAACTACAAATATTAATACAATACAGATTTTTAGAAAAAATATTAGTCTTAGAGAACTATAACATATTTAGAAAACAATAATCATACCTGAGCCATCAGTATCTGAACTTGCTGAATTCCTTGCTAATTGATTTTAAAGTTTCGACAAATTTACTTCGGCTGCATTCACTTATTTTCATGAATCAGGTTTGTGTTCAATTTTTCATGTGTTTTAATGCTGAAGATAGGAAATACATGTCTGATCATTTTAATAAAACTAACGATTTAAAGAACATGAATATTTAGATTTAAAAAGATATATTTTTTATTTTTTCTTCATAAATTCTCAGATAAGTTGAAAAGCAAATTATCCTCCAACTGAAATAAGATACCAACATTTTGATTCTGTCTCCCTTCCTAAGTATAATTATACATTGAAAATAAATTTCCAGCTGATGGTGCCCGGCTATCAAAAGATGGAGCGTCTGGGGACTTAAAGGCTTGAAAGTAAACAAGCAGCCATCTAGCTCAGAAGCAACAAAGCTCACACGGAAGAAGCACACCAGCCTGTGTGATCATAAGGTGGTGAAGGGATCCGGTGTCAGGCATCAATGAATTAAAATTATATTATTATTATTAACGAGGGGGAGTACAGATTGGGGACCCAAAGCCCATCAATAGGTGAGGTGACATCCTTTTGCAGAGGGGTTACAAGGAGGAGATGAGTCAGTTAAGATACAGGGTAGGAGCTATGAAATATGCAACCTTCCTCTATTTCCCATGCTGCCTCCCACCCACTATCATGACCCCAATTCTACCACATAAATCCAGCTAGAGATGTACAGTGAAGTTGGAAACATGGGAAACTTAGGATAGATGATCCATCAAGACGAGTGATGGGAGTGGTAATACCAGGAGGGTGGAGGGATGGAGGAATGGAGAGGGAGAGCCAACTTCAGGGATCTACACGTAGCCTCCTCTCTGGGGCACGGACAACAGGGAAGTGAGTGTTGGGACACATTGTGCAGGGTACAGGATGAAAAAAAATGTAAATTACTAAGGGTTCAAGGAGAAGGTGGGAGGAAGGGTAATATAGGGAGCTGATAATGGGGGCCTGGAGGGAGGGAGAATGTTTTGAGAGTGATGATGGCAATGGGTGTGTAAAAGTGGCCTGCACACAACTGAATTTGTTAGGGATTGTGATGGAAGTTGTATGGGCCCCCAATAAGATGATTCATTAAAAAAATGGGGGGTGGGGAAAGGGGATTTTTTTTTTAAAGAGGAGCTTGTACCAAGGGCTCAAGTGGAAAATGTTTGGAAATGTATGTGGCAACATGTGTGCAAATGTGCTTGATACAAATGATGTACTGAATGTTATAGTAGCTGTAAGAGCCCCCAATAAAATTAAAAAAAGATAATTTCCATGGTTTGTGGTTCTATGAGAGTTCAATTCAGATACCGTACATCTTCAAGACTTTATATTCGGTCTCTAAATTGGAACATTTCTCTTAGCCATTCTCGGCAAATGGCCTAATGGTAGTTTCAGATGAAATGTGCCTGGAGACAAAGTGGGGTATGGAGTAAATTATCATCCCCTTAAGTGCTTGTGGACGCCAACCAACTACACTTACTCTCTCAGCAGTTTCACCCTCTCTTTGAGAGAGTTGCACGAGGTCACATGCCATATGAGGCATGGTGTGGGGGGTCATGCAAAAATCTATAGTTTTGCTTCATCATTGAAGGCTTTCCTCAGATCTGAGATCCATTAATAATGATTCATCAAGTCCTTCTCAGTCCACTTCTTATACAATTCCAAGAAAATGTTTTCAGATGTCTTTAGCTTGGTACTGAGATTAAACCTTACAATCTGTCAAGAGGAATATAATTACCACTGATTTTTATAAAAAAATATATAAATATATATTTTTTCACCATTTTTAAACCCTGAGGAAAATTTCTCTTTTTTATTTTAAATTTAAATAATTTATTTGGGTCTTTTACAGCTATTATAACTTTCAATACATCATCTGTATCAAGCACCTTTGCACACATGTTGCCTCATTCATTTCCAAACATTTTCCACTTGAGCCTTTGGTATAAGCTCCTCTTTAAAAAAAAAAAAAACAACTCCTCTTTTCCCTTCCCCCCTTTTTAAAAAATTAATCATTTTATTGGGTACTCATACACCTCTCACGATCCATACATGCCTCAATTGTATGCAGACCTCATATGCACATTTGTTGCCATCATCACTATCAAAACATCCTCCCCACAACTAGGCCCCCAATTCCACCTCCCCTTATTCCCCTCCCCCCCCATGAACCTTTAATATTTTACAAATTGTTATTTCAATTGTACACTGTCCAATGTGTTCCTTTATTCACTTCCTTGTTGGCCTTGCCCCAGAGAGGATGTTATATATAGATTCCTGAAATTGGTTTCCCCTTTCTACTCCACCATCCCGCCACCCTCCCAGTAACACCACTCCCATTACTCATCCTGAGAGAATATTTATCCTAAATTCCCCATGTTTCTGACTCCAGTGTACATCTCCTGTTCTAGCCGGACTTGTCTGGTAGAACTGGGAGCATGATAGTGGGTGGGAGGAAGCATTTGAGAACTAGAGGAAAGATGCATATTCCATTGTTACTACACTGTACTTTAACTGGCTCATCTTCTCCCTGCAACCCCTCTGTAAGAGGATGTCGCTTCACCTATTGATGGGCTTTGGGTCACCAATCTGTACTCCCCCCTATTTATAATGATAT
>PVJH01011049.1:0-70708 GCA_004026705.1 Nesogale talazaci | reverse complement strand
TGTGATAAGACCCTCTGCCTCCGTGAGCTGAACTTGACAGCCAATGACGGGTAAGATCAGGAGCACTCTTTACCAACCTAAGACAGGCCATGGTGACATTAGAAGGCCATTGACCGATGACGGGTAAGGACTGAGTGTGTGTCCTGACAACCTAAGACAGGTGGAGTTCCCGGGAGGATATTACTTGAAAAAATAAAAAAGGGGGACCTGTCAGGAGCCCTCTGGCTCAGACATGCTTGACCTGGCTACAGGCCGAATATGCCTGAACTCTGTTGCAGTTTGTTGCCTGGGGTTTGTAGTTTGTTGCCTTTGTAACTGTAAACAGCCCTGGCCTCTGAAGCCAGACTTGCAGCTGTGCTGCCATTCACTTGTTAATTTTGAAGATCACGATATGCAAATTGCCTAAACTTGCTTGCCCTATAAAACTGGCTTACTTCTCACAAATCAAAAAAAAAAAAAAAGAACCCCACCCCATCCCAGAAAAGATGTAACTACTGACACAACGTATGTATGTATGTATGTATACATTATGATGAGTGCTGTATGAGTCCCCAATAAAATGAATTTAAAAAAAAAATCATTTTATTGGGGCTGAGCCCCGGTGGCGTAGTGGTTGTGCACTGGACTGTGGCCCACTGGGATGGAGGTTCAATTCCAGCAGTGGGGCTGGGCCTCCTACTCCCACCACCGGAGAGCAGTGATGCCCCCCCCAAAAAATATTTTATTGGGGACTCTTACAGCTCTTATCACAAGCCCTCCATCCATCCATCTATTGTCTTAAGCACATTTGTACATATGCTGCCATCCTCATTTTCAAGACATTTTCTTTCTACTTGAACTCTTGGCATCAGGTCATTCCCTCCATTCCCGCACCCTTCCTCCTTCCTGAGCCCTTGATAATTTATAAATTATTATCTTTTTCATGTCTTACACTGACTGATGTCTCCTTCCACCCACTTTTCTGTCATTCATTCATTTCCCTGGGAGGGTATACATGTTGGTCATTGTGATCAGTTTCTCTTTCTCCCCCCCACCCCCTCCCGGTATCTCTACTCTCATTATTGGTCCTGAGGGGTTTATCTGTCCTGTTTTCCCTGTGTTTCAAGCTCTTGTCTGTACCTGAGTACATGCTCTTCTCTCGCCGTATTTGTAAGGTAGAATTGGGATCATGATAATATGATAAGGGTGTGGGGGCATTAAAGAACTAGAGGAAAAATGTATGTTTCATTGGTGCTTAACTGATTGGCTTGTCTCTTCCTTGTGACCTTTCTGTAAGAGAATGTCCAATTGTCTACAGATGGACTTTGGATATCCCCCTCATTTACATTGATATAATTTTTTGCTCTGGCTTTTTGATGCCTCATATCTGATCCCATCAACATCTCACGATCACAACAGCTGGTGTGTTTCTTCCGTGTGGGCTTGGTTACTTCTGAGCTCGATGGCTGTTTGTTTATCTTCAAGTCTTTAAGACTCCAGATGCTATATCTTTTGATAGCCAGTCACCATCACTTTTATTCACCACATTTGCTTATGCACACATTTTGTCTTCAATGATCACGGCAGCCAACAGTTCTGTGGGTGACAAAAAGAGAGTTTTTACTCTTTTAAAGAGTTATAGTGTCAGAAATTCACTGGGCACTTCTTCCTTTTTCTATCGACTCCTTCTGAATCAGCACCAAGTCCATGGCAGTGAGTGCAGAGCTTGGTTTTAGAGGCCACCTATTCTGTGGCTCATGTTCTTGTCCTTGCACAGCTCCAACTCATATCTAACATTTACCTTCTTGCTCCCTCCCTCCAATAAGCACCTTGGTCATTACATTGAATTCACATGCATATTCCAGAATAATCTGCCCAAACATGATATTTAATTTACCCACAGCTGTAACTCTCTTTTGCTATGCAAAGTGACATATATACAAAGATTGTGGAGATTATAACATAACATTTTTTTTTAGAGAGGGGATCATTATTTTGTCACCATGTGGGGGTCCCACCCTAGTTCTGTATCCCACCGCCCACCCCAACTCCCCAACCTATGAAAAGAATTTCAAAGCCCTGTCCTCAAATGGAGTGTGGGAAATAAAATGTTGTCTTTTATAAAACAAATTGGATTTGGACTTGCAGGCGTCTGCTGTCTGAGGGTTGTCATGTAAAAAGAAAGTAGCCTGTGTATATGAGGGTGGACCAGATGGCTCCTTCCAGCTCAGGGGATCTATGAATCCAGTGGAAACACTGTAAGGGAAATTGTAAGATGCTCTCTTGGCATGGCTGAATCCAGAGAGACAGAGTTTCCAGAGTATTGTAACAATTTATTCCATTTCTGTAGTGTTCGTGTTTGCATTTTTTTAACATCCTAATTTGTGGAAAGTTTGAATGTTTAAAGCCCTATGCAGATAGATAGACTAGATTCTCCCACACTATGAATCAATCTGTTTAAACCACTGAAAACCCCTTCCACATTTTTTTCCTCAAAATTCCAGTTTGTGGTTTCACTTTGGTATCTTCTGTTGCTTCCAAACAAGGTTGTACTATTTAAAAAAAAATTTTTTTTTACCCAGACCTATTTTTCCTGTCAACGGCCTTCACCACAAAAGACTAAATTTATCTCTGTCATTATAAATAGAGCACAGTTACGGAGAAATTTTACTGGCTACCTTAAAAGAAGTCCAGTTATTAGAATGAGCAAAAAACCTGAAAGCTTTGCTTGGTTCTGTCTCCAGCCCTTTTTTCAAATGAAAAATTATTCGTTAAGAGGAATGCAAAACATTCCTATAAAATCAGCATGTCACAAGCTCATCACCCATCCAACAAGGAAGATGCACACAGGCAGTCAGACCAAAACAGGCTTGTCATTTGATGGAGTGGAAAGAACGCTTGATTAGAAGTCAGGAAACCTTGGTACTAGTTCTTAGTAATTATTAAGGTTTAAATTCTTTTTGCCTGAGCTCTTCCTCTGTAACTGTGTATAACGATTCTTCCACCTCATAAACATGTAGCAGGGCTCAAAAGAAATGATCTTTTAGACATTGCATTGAAGAGTACAAAGGATCATTTCAGAAAAAAGAAAGAATTAAAATGCCAGCACAGCAGACTAGAACAAGCACGGGCTTCACCATAGGTCCCTGTAAGGAATGCTAGTTCACTGTGTGACGTGCCCAAGTTAGTCAACCTTTCTGAGTCCTGAATTTCTTAACCATAGACTACAAAGTCCTCAAGAACCATTATAAGAGAGCATCCCAAATATATGCTTAATTAATGGTAGTTTTTTAAATAAACTTGTCCACCGAGCAAAGCATTCCTGACAGTATATCCAAGCTATAAATATCCTAGAGGTTTCCCCAGACCAGGCATTCTTGAACATTTGACTCAATAGCCTTTCTTTGCCTCTTTAGAAGAAAAAGAAGAAAAAAAAAGATGCTGTGGGCAGGCGTGTGGCTGTCTATGTCATTAAGTTCAGAAATAAATGTGCTCAACCACCAACTCCTCTGTGTCTCCAAAGACAGCTCAGGTTTTCAGTTCTTGGTCAGTCGTGTGTGTTCTTGTCTGCCAAGGGCATCTCAGCCCAGGACCCAGGTGGGGGCAGGCCTCAGCAGTGTTTTCTAAGTAATTTCCTCAGAAGGGTCCGTGACCCTTTGCAGCTCCGCCTTGCCAGAGAGTGAAAACCCGAAAGAAGTCTTCATGTGACCAAATAAGTAGGGATAGAACTCAGTTGGGAAGTGGTGACGGGTCTAAACTGCAGAGTCAGTGTCTGCTCCAAGGGACATCAATTCTCAAATCAGCTGAAAGCTTCCAGTCGGGAGTTGCCCGACCCACAGATGCTGGACCCTAATTGTTTTCTCCATGCAGTTGATATTGACTCAGCGTTTTTCAAGTCTTGAAAGATTAACAGCATAGTCAAATTGTGCTCTCACCTCTCTATGGAGACCAGGATTGGTCTGTAGGTTGCCACTAATGGTTTGACCAACTACATGATGAGGTCTGAGAATCAAAGTCATTGTTAGGGGATGAGAGAGGAGAGAAGCCTTCTTACTTGGGTAACAGCCCTGCTTCCAATGAAAGGATATTTTCTCAGAGGTGAGGCCTGCTCCTGCTCTAGCCAACTCGGGAGGAAGGTTTGTTATTTCTTCCTGGTCTGACTATTGCATATGTCTCAGTAGCCTCTGGTTCTTTGGACTTGAATAAAGAACACACCATGCATGTCACCTGCCCAAACTAGGAGCTATCAGTGACCTTCCATATTGCTCACAAATCTTGGATTTACCCACCTCTGCCTCTAATAGCCTGAAACATTCCTTCTTCCGGATTTGTCAGCCTTCTATTTAATATCTGAGTGATGGACTTGAACTGGACTGGACTTAGCTGCTTCTCTGTGTGAGCCACTTTGTTCATATAAGTATATATATAATTCTTTGGTCTCACTCTCTAGAAAATTCAGCCTAATATAGGCTCCAAAGTCAAGGGATGCTTAAACTTCTTTTAAATTTTAATCATTTTATTGGTGGCTCTTATAGCTCTTATCACAATACATGTGTACATCTATTGAATCAAGCACATTTGTACATATGTTGCCATCATCATTCTCAAAACATTTCCTTTCCACTTGAGCCCTTGATATCAACTCCTCATTCCCCCCCCCACCCCTCCCTCATGAACCCTTGATAATTTATAATTTTATTTTTCATGCCTTACACTAATCACTGTCTCCCTTCACCTACTTTTCTGTTGTCCATCCTGCTGGGAAGGGGTTATATGTAGGTCATTGTGAGTGATTGCACACACACACACACACACACACACACCCGCCAAACCACCCACCACTACCTTACCCTTTTCTTCCTGGTTTCATTATTGGTCCTGAGGGGTATATCTGCTCTGGATTCTCTGTGTTGTGAGTTCTTATCTGTACCAGATATGCTCTGTGCATGCTCTGGCATAGCTGGATTTGTAAGGCAGAATTAGAGTCATGAAAGTGGGGAGCATAAAAGAACTAGAAGGGACTGAGCCTCGGTGGTAAGTGGTTGAGTGCAAGACTGTGGCCCGCAGACTTGGCAGTTCAAATCCAGCGGCAGCTCTTGGAAGTGGCACTGGGTAGATCTCACGACCACCAGAGGGCAGTGATGCCCTCCCCAAACAAAACAAACAAACAAACAAAAAGAACTAGAGGAACATTGTATGTTTCGTCAATGCTATACTGCACCCTGATTGGCTCATCTCTTCCTTGTGACCCTTCTGTAAGAGAATGTCCAGTTGCCTTCAGATGGGTTTTGGGTCTCCACTCTGCACTCCCCCCTCATTCACAATCATATGAACTTTTTTTCTGGGTTTTTCATAACTGCTATCTGACCCCATCAACACCTCCTTATTACACAGGCTGGTGTGCTTTTTCCATGTGGGTTTTGTTGCTTCTCAGTTACATGGCCACTTGTTTATCCTCAAGCCCTTAAGACTCCAGACACTATATCTGTTGATAGCCTGGCACCATCAGTTTTCTTCAGCACATATGCTTATGCACCCATTTTGTCTTCAATGATCATGTCAGAAAGGTGTGCATCATGGAATGCTAGGTTATTAGAACAAAGTATTCTTCCATCGAGGGAGTACTTGATTAGAGGCCCAATGTCCATCTGCTACTTTAATACTTAACATATAAATGTATGTACATAGATCTACTTCCCTTTTGTTATATATAAATATAGTTACATATGTACATGTCTGTATTTAGATCTCTACAAATGTCCTTTTCCTCCTAGTTCTTTCCTCTATTTCCTTTTACTTTCCTCTTGTCTCACAATCATATTCAGCCTTCATTTGGGTTTCAGTAATTCCTCTTGGCTACATTACCCTACCAGGCATCCTACAGCCTCCTGGCTACTGATTTTTAAATCACTTCTTGTTCCCTTGTCCCTGGGTTTCTTAACACCCCCTTCCTTTCCACTGCCTTACTCTCTCCTGTGTCCCTCCTGGAACCATTGGTTCCATTGTAAAAGGTCAACTAAGGTGTAACTGGTATTACCTTGACTAGAAACAAAATGAGTGAAGAAAATTGAGGGCACCTGGGGGAAAATGAGTTCAGTGAACTAATGGACCATGTGAGCATCAGTCCTCATCACTCTGAGACCAGAAAAATAATGGTGCCTGGCTGTCTCTACTAATGTATTGAAAGGAATCCCATTAGAAAATTCTGGATACAGGGGGAGAAAAATGTGGAGCAAAACTACATATCCTAAAAATGATCAGACTTGCTGTGGATAGAATCTCAGAGACTGTGGACTTTAGTCACCTTCTCTGGAGATTGACTCACCTACAGGAAAGAGTGTGGAGGTTGACCTCTGACTTCCCCTGCCTTTTCCATTGCTATGAGGCAAGAATCAGATATGCTTTGAAAGCTCCATCCATCATCACCTAAATCTGACATCAACTGTTCCCCCCATGCCAGTCTGTGTGCTGGGTTTGATAATTTACTGCAATATCTATGCAGAACTCACAATACTTACACTTAAGGGGATTTATTAGTGATTCCCACCACAATCCGGATCAACAAACAGTAAGGATACAGTCAGAGGTCTCTTCAGCCCACAACCAGTTCTCTCTCTTTGCTTCTCAGCATCTCAGCCACAGGGTAACCGTGTCAGAGAGGTTCTCTAGAGAAATAAAACCAGGACACTAGTAATTCTCTTTATATATTTATATAGAAAGAAGAGTATATAAGATAAGAAAGAAACAGTTAAGTAATCTATAAAGCAGTACAAATTTCTCGGTGCAACTCACTTGCGTGAGACAGCTAGAAGACTGACAGTCCTTCAAGTCTTGAGGGCCGGTGAGTAGTCCTCTGTAGAGCAATTCAGGCTATCTAGTCACAGGCAGCAAACAGCAGAGCAGGTCACCAACAGTCAGCCAGATAACAGAGTCCAACAGTCCCCAACTCAAGAGATGTATATCCCAGGAGCGTGGTGAGTAGGGCTTGAAGGAACCTCATCTCACAGCTCCACAGTCCATGATTAAGTGTCCCACGAGTAGTGTTGTTTGGAGGTCAAGGCACAGGACGAACAAAGCAGCTTTCTGGTCCGAAGATCTGAAAGCAAGAGATAGACAGGGCGGGACTCGCTGAGCCCTCTCTATCTCTGCCCTTTAATTCATCCTATATATTGATTGGTTGTGCTGTCACAACGGACCCATCAATCTTCTGTAGCCATGCTGGCATAACAAATCTGCCCATCACAGTAACCAAGTCTCATTCCAGTTTTTCATCTTTCAGACATGTGACCCCTTGCCCTTTGCCACCATGGTCCAGGATGCCAGCCTGCTTGTTGCTCTAGCCCATGATTCCACACTCTTAGGCCAGATAAGGAGAAAATACCCCAATCATCTTGTGCTTCTCCTTAGAGTCTCCATGCTGTTGATTCTGGCCCTTCGTAGATTCTGCCACTCAGCCAGATATTCTAAATTGGCTCATCTAAGGTCCTCAGAATTTCTCTCTCTGCTGCTTCAAATATAACTTATCTTTATAATCAGGGGGTAGCAAAAGCTCACCATTCCCCTCTATTCCTCTCACACAAGCTCTATTTGCACAGTTTCACATCTGATCACCATGCTTGGTAACATGCAAAGACTCAGAAAAAGAGGAAGGAACTCTGTGAGATGGACTGACATGGTGGACATAAGAATAATTATGATGATGAGTCAGGAGCAGGCAATGTTTTGTTTTGTTGTCCATAGGCTCCCTATTACGTGGGGCCAACTTGATGGCACTTAACAACAACAACAACAACAACAACAGCACCTAGTATTTTGTGTGATTTACAGAGACTTGGGTAAAAGAGCCATGTTAAGAAATTCCATAACACCATGGTACCCATATGACTCAATTTTCTGTCTAACAACAGACAGTTCTACAAGAGGCACAGTAATACAAGGGAGGTCCACACACCTTAGAAGAGTGAGTGATTTGAAATTAAAAGGGCTGCATTTACTAAATGGTAATGTTCAGAAGGGTTAGGGCAGAAGGAATGGAAACAAGAAGCACAAGCAGAAAGTGGGATAAATGATGCTACACGATGAAGATTGCAATCAATGAGATGAAACAAAACAGTGTTGAGTGGAAAACCAATCTGCTGTGCCTATCTCCACCAACCCCCTAAGAAAATGGTCAAGGAAGAAAATAAAGCCAATGTATAATCTGACTCTGTTGCTCTGAGCCCTTTTTCTGCACCCAATATGTACACTCATGGTTTCTTTTACCACCTGCTTTCTCTCTTTGAAAAGTGATGGTAGGAGCACATGGAGCTGTGGGATATGCTTTGGGTCTGTCTCATTTCAAATCCTTTGATTTCTCTGTGAGAGCAAAATATGGCTGTCTGCTCTCCTAAAGATGAGAGTCTCAGAAACCCGAAGGAGTGTTTCTCATCTGTTCCTTAGGGTCCTGATAAGTTGAAATTGACTCAGGTATACTGAGTTGTTTGGGTTTAAAGGTAATGGAAGTGTTTTCAATTGCTTGCTGAAAAATCATGAAGCTTGAATTGCTTTGCTTTTACATTGGGGCAGTTTTGACATTTCTGACGAAGGCTTAGTGACTATTAGTTAGCACTTTGAATGAAGAAGAACACAGGATCAGGACTGGGCGATGGTGTATAACAGTCTATAGCCTGCAATGGCACCAATTCACTTGCTGAAAACACTTGAAGGACTTGCTGATGAAAATCAGACTGCAGCTTTCCATGTGGATTGCACTTCAGAGGGAGAAAACAGAAGTCCTCACTGCTGAACCAACAGACAATGTCATAATCAATGACAAAGACCTGGAAATTGTCAAAGATTTCATTATGCTTGGCTACATGGTCATTGCTCACAGAAGCAGCCAGTAAGACGTCAAATAACTGATTGTATCAATCAAATCTGTTGCACAAGACTCTTATTTGGTCATTGTTGCCTGGTCCTTTTTTGGTTTTTGTCTTTGTTGTGTGTATGTGTATTTGTGTATGGGTGTTTCTGTATGGGGAAAATCACATCATTTGGATATATAAAGTGAGAAACTGTATTAATAATTATGTCACGGTTATGAAGGAGAGGTTGGGAGGATTTGGGGAGTCAATAAGAAGGGAGAAAAGGTTCCAATGCCCAGCCCTTCAAATGATGTTTAAACTATTGAATTGTAAACTGGATTAATTGCAGCTTAATAAAACTATTTTAAAATACCTTTTATTTCTTTTGTATGTATGAGCAGTTTTTACAATAAGAATATTATTTTAATTAAAAAATAAGTTGAAGATCACTGTCACTTAGACAACTAATGTGCACCTGAACAAGCCATAGTCTTTTTAATTACCTTGTATACACAGAAAACAAGTAAGGAAGATCACAGAAGAACTGAAAAACTTGAATTGTGGTGTGGAGAAAGAATATTGAAAATACCATAGACTGCCAGAACAACAAACAGATATGTCTTGGAAGATGTATAGCTAGAATGTCCTGAGCAGCGAAGAGGGGGAAACTTTGTTGTACGTATTTTGGACACATTATCCGGAGGGAAGAGTCCCTGGAAGAAGACAGCATTCTGAAGAAAGCAGAGTGTTCGTGAAAAAGAGGAAGACCTTTGATTAGACGGACTGACAAAGTGGCTTGTGAGAATGGTGTAGGACCAGACAGTGGTCTGTTATGTTTTACTTAGGGTTTCCGTGAATTTGAACGGACTCAATGATACCTAACAACAATAGTTAACACACCCGACACCATTTCAACTATTTCTTTGGGGAATGTAACGTAAGCAGTGTCACTTTCTGGGCTCCATTCTTAAGGACTGTGATCAGAAGACTCAGAGTTCGGTATATTCTAGATGCGTGCTGGTTATTTATCAGCTCTCTTTGTCATGTGGTTATTTCTGTGACATTGGCTGATTTTGGTAGTGTAGACCCTCCTACCTTGGCTTGTTACAAGCTACTAAAGAGACGTCACTGAGCACAGAGCTAGCAAGACATAACGAACCATTGGTTCTCTTCAATTAGAGTCATTTCATTCCAACCGTATGCTTCCTCATAATAGGTTCCTGGTTTAGTCTCTCTTCTCACCATGGTAATCAGTCATTCATTTCTCTTCTTTGCCTCAGAATTTCTCTTCCTATCATGCCAAACCATTGCTTTAGGATAGTCACTCTATCAAGTGATTGGTTGAATTAACTACATTCTCATGTTATCTAAATGTGTAAAGTTGGTTTTCAGGTAAGACCAAAAGTTACTTATGCCACTGCATTCCATTGTTAAAATCAATAAATGAACAAAATCAGAAATAACTTGAATTATGTTTCACTTCATTCACTATCTCTTGGTGTCTATTTTTTTATGTATACAAATTTTCTATAATGAATGTGTATTATATGTGTAATAACAGTAGTAAATTACTATAATACAGATTTTTACCACTATGTAAAAAATATATAGTTGGTGGACCAAAAAGATTGAAAATAATTGTTAGGGTCATACTACAATACTTTTTTTTTTTAATAGTCCTTAATTGAATGTTGATTTAATCATATATTGCTTTTTTTCCCCAATTATTTTATTGGGGCCTCTTGCAGCTCTTATAACATTCAACACATCATTTGTATCAAGCATATTTGTACACATATTACCATCTTCATTTCGAATTATTTTCAACTTGAGCCCTTGGTATAAGCTCCTCCTTCTCCCTCCTATTTTTTCAAACAAATTTTAGCATTCTAAATTAGTTCACTAGATGGTGCTAGACAGAGTTCAGAGTTGGAGAAGCATCAGTTCAAAAACCTGGGAAACTTGGGAAACCTCTGAGGAAGACTTCTTGTGACCAGAAATTGCCATCAACTTGAAATTGCGATGGCCCCACTGACTTGATTCATTTCTTTGCTGTTATCTGTGGGATTGGCAAAAGCAGTGCATGTGTCATTTGCCACATATGTTAAGTATTACTTTTCTGCAGTGGTTGAAAACACTTAACATTTTTTTCTCATTATAAAGATCATGCCATATTCATTTTGAATATGAGTATTCATTTTGAAATATGCCACAGGTTTTGCTTCATTCAGAAGGTATCTTGGCCCTCTGCTCCATGATTACGCATAATACTTGCTTTTTGGGTACCAACATTATTTTTATAGTCCCTATAGGCTCATTTCGGAGCTGTTGAACATGCTGCTAAGTGATTGTCAAGATATTTCTTACAGATTCTAATTCTACATATTGGGACATGTGTCAGCCCTTTTGCATATTTTTATTTCAGTGCATTTATAAACTATGGAAGCTGGGTATTTTTCACCCAAATTGTACAGTGTTTTCTCCACTCTCCATGCTCAGACGTTATGATGACCTTCTCTGAAGAGATAGTAAAATGCTTCATGATCTACATTTCACCATCCATAAAATCATCATTAACCATTTTCACTGCTAACCATCATGTGCACTGACTTTAATTTTAATATGTGAAGTACTTAAGCTCCGTATTAAGCACAGAATTTTTTAAAAGCTGTCAATCCATTCAAAAAGTATCTTTCCAGCAACACTGTAAGCTCGTGGCCCCCAGTACTGTCCCAGGCACATAGTAGGTGTCAGTAATACTTGCTAAATTGATGACTTTGCTCAACACTTTTGTATACCACATCCATCACTCTTTCCTAGAGGAAAGAAATGCTGTCCAATAAAGGTGTGGATTAGCAGAAATGTATCTGATGATAGAACAAGTGATCTGAAATTAACTCCCAGGTGTAGCCTCAAAAGCACCATCTTGCTGATTTCATCAATCAGTAGATGAAGTGAGAGAAAAAAATCAAGTCATAAGCTAGGTGTAGGACCAATGAGAGAAATTACACTTATTTTTTGGCTCCTTTTATGGAGAACAAAATAATCAACTGTTATAGCAACTATGCAACTTTGATAGCCACATCTTTATTGTCCACATAAACAACATTCTCCCTATCTAGAAGGGCAATGTATTTTACCACACATGTTGCAAATCTACGCTGACTGTGGAAATGTTCTGCGCAACAGAAAAATTGAAGCATATTTGCCACTCAGTAAAACAGATTTGATTACTAATTCAATCTCATTACTTATTAAAATAAATGCACCTTTTCCAGCAATGTCTAAACAGTTCTCTAACCACAATATCTTCGGAGTAGCCTCTACATTGCCTCATGGTAGATAAAGATCAAAACCTCACACACACACAAGAAAGAAACAGCTTCTCTCCTCCGTGTACTCCTATTGAATGGCTTCCTTCTCCCCACTGGATTAAAGAACGATGCTTTCACGTGGCATGTGAAGCCGTGCACCCTCTAGGTCTTGGCTACCATGTAGTTGCATTTCTTGCATAACAGCAAATGAATCCATCAGAACAGATTTCCTGAGCAAGGGTCCACTGGATCCAGGAAACTGCAACATTGTTCTAGAAACCCAGCATCAGGAACACAGATGTGTTTTCTACCACCTTTTTCATAGCTCTGTCTAGCACTCTAGAAGCTAGCATTTTGGATGCACTTTAAGCTCTCTCTATTCGCCATGCTCTTTCCTACTTCCTTGCGTCTGTGGTGGCTGTTCTGCTGTCTGGAAAGCCCTTACTTCCCTTGTTCTCAAGTTAACTGTTCATTACTTAATTTAACCCCGTTGACCTTTTCTGTGGAGGTTTCTGCCATTGCCCTCCTATGGATCTCCATGGTAGCAGTTAACTGGTTGTCTGCTGGCTGGGTTTCTCTTACCTGTATCCTGACTGGTATTTCTTTAAATCCCTAGCATCTGTATTACCTCTTTGCAAGAACATTCGAGAGAAGGAATATCTTTCTTCTTTGATTTTGCAAATGTTTACCGATTGTTCAACCTAAGGAAGTCTGTGTGTTAGGTACCAAGGACATTGCAGTGATCTCCTGGGCTTTGCATTCTTGTCTGGGAAAAGTAACACAATGACTTGGGAAGGTCATAAGTGGTATGAAGAAAATCAGCAAGCATAGGAAACAGGAGAATAAAAGGATAAGGAGGCCTTGGCTTGGTTTAGGCAGAGTATTCAGGGAAAGCATCTCAGGGAAAACATTTAAGACAGAAAAAGAGTTGGGCAAGATGGATGAGCAGGGACAAGAAGCCTGAAATGCACAAAGGTTGTGATGTTCAAGGCTGGAAAGGCAGGAGCAGAATACCGAAGAGGGAAAATGAGACACAATTGGACATATATGTGGGACCCACTAGATTCTGAGATGCCATGCAATACCTAAGAGTTTATTGCTAATGCAAGGGTTGGCAGGTTTTGACAATATGAATGAAATGATCTGCTTTACATTTTGGGGGTGTCACTGAATATTATGTGTAAATGAACTTGAAATGATATGGAGAGATCATCTAGAAGGCCATTATCCTGTTGCTGGGAGATAATGATGGCTTAGAACAGAGATAGGGTAAAATCAGGTGGTATCCACAGTACCAATTTTCCAATGAAATCTACTGAAAGTGAGGTCTCCAACTTAAAAGCCTAATTAATTCTAGTTTTGCAGTTATAAACAACAGTTTGGTTGTAGGGGTGTGTGCCACAGTGACTGGCTGGCTGAACAGATGGATGACAGGCCAGAAAGAAGAGAGGGAAGCAAGCAAACTAGAAGGCAGGTATTCCCCAGGCTTGGCACTCTCTTTCTCTGCCAAGTAGCATATTTGATTGGTTACATTTAAGCTGCACCCTTATAAGACGTGGTGTGCACATTTTGGTGATCCTTGAATTGAAGTCTATGGAGAGGATGGCAGAACTTGATTAAGCAAAAGGGAGCCAAAGCAGGCACCCAGACCTTCCCAGACAAAGTGGGGGAAAAGACCTGAATGTCCAGGATAGCTTGTCACGTGCAAGTTTCTGCTCTGTTTATTTATGTTTTAGTATTAAAATTCCCAATTTGAAAGCAGTTTGGAAAAGTATACTGCTAATGTAAAGGAGGAAAACTCTACTGAGTTTTCATCCCATAGTGGCTTGGGATCTTGATCAAGCACCAGACTCCAGGCACTCATCATAGAATGGAAATAATACAATGCTACTTATTTCACAGGGTAGCAGTGAAGACACAAAGGTGAGAGAATGGATATAAAATGAATGTGGTAAAAGAATGGGCTGTAAAAGACACGTCCTTAATGATCCATCACCTCTCCTCCAGGTAGGCAGATAAAATGCCCTTTATATTTGCCCTCCTTCAGGTCCTCGCCACAGGAGAAAGAGTAGGTGACCGATGCCCATGAAGATTTAAAACCAAGGAAACCCCTGCATGACTGTGAGTTGTGACTGATCCAGCAAGTTTTGTTTAGTTCAGGGAATCAGCACTGACCCGGCTGGTGCAAACATTCAGTATGCTTAGACGCTAAGGAAAAAGATTGCAGCTAAAACCCACCCCACAGGTGCCTTGGAAGAAAGGCCTCTTGTCTACTTCTGAGAAAACAGGCATTGCAAATCTTATGGAGTCAAGTCCCACTCTGACATGTGTGAGCTTGCCATGAGTCCATTTGACAGCAACTGGTTTTTATTTTGTTTTGGCCACGCTGTGTTGTGGGTAATCATTTAGATTCTTCCATCTTCCATTCTTGTCCCATGAAATCATAAGAGTGTGATTGGTGACTTCTATACCATCACAGACTTCTAGAGATCTCTCTCTCTCTCTCTCTCTCTCTCTCTCTCTCTCTCTCACTGTATTGCACCTATTTTTGCACATGTATTAAGACATGTGTCCATAGATTTGTATGCTTTTAAGTATTGTTTTAAATTGCGTTTTGATGTAAAGTTATATTTCTCTATACACGATTTCGAGAATATTCCCTCTCTACTGAATGGCCATTGGGATTTCTCATAGGTTGTACATGATCTACTAGCATTCTTAAATTTAAGAGAATTGAATTCCGTCAGAAAAGTAGCTTCACCTCTACTGCTTGAAACATGTTCTGTGTTAGTTTCTTTTTTTTTTTACCTATTCCTTCTCTATTTACCCCTAATTCCATCCACCTCTTCCCCCTTCCCCCTTTTCTTCCTTCTCTCCTTTTCATTTCTATTCTCTTTCTCTTTTTTGTCCTGGGGTTGGCAATCTTACTGACATCCCAGTGTTTTGTTAGCTGTTTGTGAGTCAGTGGACCTTTAAATTAGTGGCAAGGAATATTTTTACAAGATCCTATAAAGCTGTACAAACTATCAGAGTTACCTACTCAGCTGTTCTCTGTTGTGTTCAGAGATGTGATCATGCTTTCCACTGTTGAGGTGAAGAGATCTATGATTGCATGGCAGCAGTGAACTTTTAAAAACTGTCTTGAAATGGGAAAGAACAAACAAACAAACAAACCAAATGTCCTAGTAGCTTCCCAGAGGAACATCTATTTCCATATGGTTTGTGAATTTGAAAACAAGACTGAAGTAATATACAGATAATTAGAAAAAATACATAATTTCTAATTTGAATAGGAAGCCTTTCAACCTGGAGAGCAATTTGATCCTGATGAGGATGTTTCTGAGCATGGGTTTGTAAACTTTCAGGTTCAGACATCATAGTTCATTTAGAAAGGAAGATGCAACATCTTGCTTTGATTGTTACAACACATGGCTCTTCAGCTGACAAACTCGAAGGCATCAGTTTCCAGGAACTTCCACTTCGGATATGTTCTGGACACACATCTCCCCATCTTTCTGAGAGGACTTAGTTTTGGAACATTTAAGGTATAGTTCAGGATTCCTTTAAATCATAATTCTGCCAAGCATGGGAGCCTGTGGCCAGGGAAGATCCCAGGCTGAGTCTGACCAATACCAAGCCACAGACCAGGTTTAGGATGAAATGTGACCTGGACAATAGGGAATGGCTCCCTCTTCACCAGAACTGAACTGGCAGCAAGTTCTCCGGAGAGTTGAATACATGGGATTAAGAAGTAAAGACAATCTGAAGTTGCCCTTCCTGGTTTTACTGGCATGCCTCTCATATAGGGAAGTGAAACTGTGTCTTTTGTTCTTTTCTTATGTGCCAAGAGGACTTTTTGAGCTCTCTTAGCTGGGTCATCTACAGCCTTTTTGGTACAGAGAAGATCAGCAGACAAGATATGCCAATCAGTTTCAACTCACGGCAGCCTGATGTCTGTCAGGGTAGAATCTATTCCATAGGGCTTCAATGACTGATGATGTCTTTCTTTCTAAGCATCTCTTAGTGGACTTGCACCTCCAACCTTTCAGTCGGCCTTTGAGTGTGTTCACCATTTGTACGACCCAGAGATTCCCAGAGATGCCTACTTAGCATTTGTCACTTTATTCCAAGGATAATTTCTTCACATGGGAAATACTTTAAGGCTCATTAGGAATTGTCTGGCAAATGTTTTATAGGCTATCTGGGAAAATCTAAAAAGCAAAACAGAGAAAGAAAGAAATAAAAGTTCAGAAGGGCACTAAAGAATAAAAAGGATAAAGAATGGTAGTAATTACTGTGTATATAAAATCCAAATAATACTTAATCTAACTAGGTCCTTTAATTTGCAGGAACTGGGTCAAGTCTTTCATTCCCTTACTGTGCCCTGTACGAGATAGGCACCATGGGCTCAAACCTGGGTATTTCTCTTAAGGTGTATTCTTGTTTCAGGCAGAGACAGGTGAGAGAATGGCCTTCCTACCTCTCCTGCAGCAGCTTCGAGTCTACCCTCCCCACGCTCAAGAACACAGGCCAGCACAGGGGTGGGAGGCGGGCCAGCAAAACTCTCTCAGTGTTTATGGTGCCAGCTGCTTGCTTGGCATCCAACAATGTTTCGTCAGCTTTTGTTTGTGATTTTTGGGGGACCTCATGCTAATTTTCTTTAAGATCATAAAAACGATGAGGTATTTCCACATCTGCAACCACCAGAGTTTGCTCAGTGGAAAATGATGAGAAATCATTTGGTTGTCTCTGTAGGAAGCCAAAGGAATGGGTCTCCAGCACTTCATAAAGTGTTCTCACTCTCTGGGTTTCCCTGGGACACAATTGCCCTCCGTCCTCACATTGTACCAGGCCTAGATAAGTAGAGTAGGTGGAGGTAAGTTATTATCATCAATTGCCATCAAATCAACTCCTACTCAGGGCAACACTGTGTGTGTCAGGATAGAACTATACTCCATAGGTTTTCCTTGGCCAAGTAGCAGAGTCAGCAGGGGTCCTACCCACAGCTGATCATAGGGACAACATCAGCCTAGGCAGCTGTGCTTTATTTCCTCTGTCATGAGACCACTAAGATATCGAGGTTTCCTCAAAGGTAGCTAACCATAGTAGGTTCCAAACCCAAACCAGGATTTTGACTTGAAGTTGGCACTCTTACCCCCAACTACACCTGTCTCACAGAACTGAGGTTCAGGATGGTAGAGAGAATCAAGTGACTGCTGCATTGTCTATAATCATCTGATTGGCACAGTGGCTGCGGCAATGGCCTCCAGCATAGGAACAGTGGTAAGGATGGGGCAGGCATGGGCAGCATTTTGTTCTGTTGTGGTTAGGGTCGCTGTGGGACAGAACGAACTCAATGGCATCTGATAGCAGCAACGATCACCACCACCACCTTATTAACAGCCATAGTTTCAAATTGCTACTTTCCAGCAATCTCGTCCTATATCCTTTTATGATTCCCTGCTGAATTTAAGCAAAACACGGGATCGGGCTAATTTTATTCAATTTTTAGAATGGCATGAGTGCAGTTTTAGAGACCTGATTATGGCCCAAAGTGTGTGTAGCCTGTTTAGGATCGTAAGAAGCACTTCCTTCGCTATCTCTCAAAGTTCACAGCTTGATGACTAGTACACGTTTTACCACTAGTTTCTGTCAAGTTGATACTGACTGATGGTGATTCATACACGGCAGCACCAGGAGGTTTGCTATGGCTGTTTTTCTGAAGTAGTTCACCAAGTCTTCCTTCTGAAGTACCTCTCCGTGAAGTTAAGTCTACAACCAGTTAGTGAGGAGCCAAATATAGCTAAACATGCCACAAGCCAACTTGCTGCTCTTGAGTCACTTCTGACTAATAGCACTCATGTGGGAAAGGCTAGAATTGACTATGTGGGTTTCTAAGACTGTAAATCTTTTTGAGCATAGAAAGCTTTATCTTTCACCAGCAGAACCAAAGGGGACTCAAACTGCTTGCCTTGTGGTTAGGCCAATGTGTAGCTCACCAGACCACCAAGTTTCCATTCACAGTCCCGTTAAAAATTTATTCTAGTTTTTAAGGGAACGACTAGTCTTCTGATCATGAATATGCTCTTCAACCTACCCCTTGTGTTTTTCTATAGAATCCTATTTATATACTATTTTACAGATCTGTATTGTAACAAAAGTATTCTTCTTTTAGGGAAGCCCAAGGAGATGAATAATTAAGAAGCAAATCTGAGGAATGAGAACTTTTATGTTAAATTGGAGATTTCAAGCAAATGTTGGGATCTGCAAAAGAAAACAAGTAGGATAATGCAAATCAGGGCTGCTGTCTAAGTGTTTATATGTTTTGGAAAAGTTCATGATCATAAGTCAATCCAGTAGTGCTTATTTCTGAGGAACAAGTTAACTGAGGCTGCTGAGGATAGTGCAAAATAATGATATGGAAAATAAATGACTCTCAGAAGTCCCAGAGACATAATTCTGCAGGCCTACTCCCAAACTTATCTGCAATAATTTATGAATGAAATGATCATGCAGGCCATTCTTTTCAAGTACTTCCTAAGTGTACAGTTGTGACATCATGATGAGACCCCAGAGAGTAGGATGAAGGGTTAAACAGGGAGTCAACTGCAGCCTTCACAAAATCCTAATCTGAGGAGATACCAAGTAGGACATGTATAATACAGGGCTTAAGGAACCAGTCATCTATGGCCCACATGAAAAATTCAACACGCTTTCTTCCTTTGTCAAAGCTCATTTTGACTTGTTGTAAAAGTAGGGGAAAGATAGCTTCCAGAAGGGAGGAAACTAAGTCGCTCACATTTCTAGCTGAATTTAAAGATGCTATTCCCAAGCATCATCCAAAGTAGCTCTTCTCAAAGAGCTCTTCTCATCAGTAATTGCTAGGAATCCCTGGATGGTGGATATAGGTAAGATGTTTGACTTCTTTTAGAAATCATTTTATTGGGGACTCTTACAGCTCTTATCACAATCCATAAATACATCCATTGTGTCAAGCATATTTGTACATATGTTGCCATCATCATTTTCAAAACATTTTCTTTCTATTTGATATCAGTTTATCTTCCCCACCTCTCTCTCCCACCCTCTTCCTACATGAACCCTTTATAATTTATAAATTATTTTTTTATGTCTTACTCTGACCACCGTCTAGCTTCACCACTTTTCTGTTATTCATCACCCCGGGAGAGAGCTATATATAGATCATTTTGATCAGTAGGGCCCCCCCCCCACTCCCACCTCTACCTTACCCTTACCTTCTTGCTTTCACTAGTCTCATTGTAGGTCTTGGGTTTATCTGTCCTGGATTCCCTGTGTTTCCAGGTTTTATCTGTACTGGTATGCATGGTCCAGTCTCTCTGGATTTGTAAGATGGAATTGGGGTCATGATATTGGTGGGGGAGGAGTGGGGGAGAGAAAGCAGTAAAGAATTAGAGGAAAGTTGTATGTTTCATTGGTGCTTGACTGCACTTTGACTGGCTCATCTCTTCCTTGTGACCCTTCTGTGAAGGGATGTACAGTTGTCTATAGATGGGTTTTGGGTCTCCACTCCACACTCTCCATAATTTATATTGATATGATTTTTTGTTTGGGGTCTTTGATGTCTGATACTTGACTGAATCAACACCTCATGATCACACTGGCTGGTGTGCTTCTTCCATGTGGACTTTGTTGTTCTTGAGCTAGATGGCCACTCGTTTATCTTAAAGGTTTTAAGACACAGACTTTCAATCTTTTGATAGCTGAGCACCATAAATTTTCTTCACCACATTTGCATATACTCTCATTTAGCCTCCAGTGATCTTGTCTGAAAGGTGAGCATCACAAAATGCAGGTTATTGGAACAAAGCATGCTTGCATTGATGGAGTGTTTGAATAGAGGCCCAATGTCCACTGTGGCCTTAATATGTAAACATATTTCCCTATCATTTATATAAAATGTTTACATAGGTACACACCTGTATTTAGACCTCTATTAATGCCTTTTGCTTCCTAGTTTTTCCCTCTATTTCTTTTTACTTTCCTCTTATCCCACTATCATATTCAGCCTTCATTTGGGTTTCAGTAATTCTTCTCAGCTACATTGCCCTCGATCAAGTCCCACCAGGTATCCTAGGCCATCCTTGCCATTGATTTTAGATCACTTGTTGTTCCCTTGTCCTTGGGTTTGTAGACAGACCACTTCTTTCCCCTCTCTCCCCCTCCAGTATCCCCCTCAGAACTATCAGTCCCATTGTTTTCACCTCCAGATTGTTTATCCTGCCTATTTTATCTAGATACACACAAAGAGGGCATAATATGCACAAAAAAGCAAAACAGAGCAAAAGAAAACAACAGCAATAAAAGAAAAGTCTATAAGTAGTTTCAGTTCTGTTTGTAGACTTTTAGGAGTGTTTTCCAGTCAAGTCAGAAGGGGTGCCATGCTTTGGCCCCCTTTGCTCCCCTTACTGCTCTGTTGCAAACCCTTAGTGTTTTGTACCAGTGTAGTGGGGTCAGATCGGGCACAATTCCCACACTGTGTCTCCAGTGTTATCTCCTGTAGCACTACGGGTCCTTGAGAGATGGTGTGTCTCATGGTAGGGTTGGCCATGTGGTTCACTCTGTGCATTGGGTGCCCTGAGCAGGAATATCATCCAGGGGGCTTGGTGGGCCAGAATATGTTCCACTCTTCTTCCATCTTCATTTGCCCCTGTGTGCTCTGATCAGATACACTCCTCTCCTTGAACTATAACTTTAGTGCTGTCCTCTGAAGGGCATTCTTTAGGACAGTTGGGGTGGGAGGGCTGTTCATATCTTGGGATTAGGGCCAGCCTTGCAGACCTCTCTGTTGGTTTCCTGCTTAATGTCAATATGTTGCATTCAAGTTTGGGTGTACCAGGTCGAAGTCTGGTCCCTCTCTGCCTTCCTGTGGAGGTAGAAACAATACCCTCCCTTTGGGTGAGTTACTGCCCTGTTCCCCTGCTGTCCATGTCTTTTCCCTCTTTCTTTCCCCATACTTTTTAGTTGGCTGCCATATGAATCATTTTGCCCAGGAATATATGCTTATATTAGCTTTTCCTCTATGTCTCTTTTGCATTTTTAAGCTTACTTCAGTGGACTCATGTTGTACTGTCCTTTTGTGCTTGGCTTACTTCACTCAGCATAACTTCTTCTAATTCTTTCCATGTGGTGACATGCTTCATGCATCCCTCATTGCTTTTTAGGGTTGTGCAGTACTCCATTTTATGTATGCACCACTTAAAAAAAATTCCATTTGTTCATTGATGGAAATTTGGGTTGTTATCAATTCCTTGTGATTGTGAACTGCACTGCTATGGACATTGGAACACACTGTGCTTTTGGGTATATGCCGAGTAGGGGGTTTGCTGGGTAATATGGTAGCTTGATTTCCATCTCTTTTAGATATTGCCAAATATATTTCCATAAAGACTGTACATATCTATAGGTCCACCAGCAGGGTATGGGAGTTCTTGTCTCCCCACAGCCCCCTCCAACACTGGTTACTTTCTGATTTTTTGACTTGGTTATCTTTGAGGGTATTAGGTGGTATCTCATAGTTATTTTAATTTGCACTTCTCTTATGGCTAATTAGCGGGAACATTTTCTCATATGTTTATTGGCCATTCTGATTTCTGCTTTGTGAAACTTCTGTTCAGGTCCTTTGCCCACCTCCTCAGTGGGCAGTTAGTTTTTTTCTTACTGTAAGCTACAAGAATATTGTAGATTTTAGTAATAAGGCCTTTGTCTGATGTGTCCTTACTAAAGATGTTTTCCCAATCTGTGGGCTCTCTTATTATTACTCTTGATGAATTCTTTCAATGTAGACAGTCGTTTTTAATCTTCAGTATATTCCACTTGTCAATTTGTGCATCCTCTGTATTTGTGTCGTTCTGTATTTCTGATAGCTTATGTATACCCTGTGCTAAAGTTCTCAGGTTTACCCCAATTCCTTCATTGACAGCCTTAATAATTTGGGGTTTTACCTCAAAGTATGTGATCCATCTTGAATTTATTCTTGTGCATAGAGTGAGGTAAGTGCCTTGCTTCATTTTTCTATAGGTAGCTATGCATTTTTTTTCCTTCACCATTTGTTGAAAAGGGCATTGTGCTTTCCAGGAAATATATTGGGGGGCCCTTATCAAAGATAAGTTGTCTGTATCTCAATGATTTTATTTCTGAGTCTTTCAGTTCTTTTCCATTGGTCTCAGTACCTGTCATTATACAAATACCACACTGTTTTGACCACTGTGGCTGTATAATAGGCTATGAAATAAGGCAAAGAAAGTCCTCCAACTTTGTCCTTCTTTTTGAGGAGTTCACTGCTAATTCTGGGTTTCTTCTCCATATGAAGTAGTAATCTATTTTTCCAGTTCTTTGAAGAAAGATGATGTTATTTGTATCAGAATTGCATTAAACTTATATAGTGCCTTGGGCAGAACTGGCATCTTTACTATAGTAAGTTTTCCAATCCATGAGCATGAGTTATTCTACCATTTGTTGTGGTTGTTTTTGTTTTCTTGTAATATTATTCCATAATTTTCCTCATATGAATTTTTTGTTCTTTTAGTCAGGTATGTGCTGACTAAATATCCTAGATATTTAAATTTGTGCTTGGGTATTGTGAAGGGTACTACCTCTTTAATTCCCTCTTCTAAGGTATTATTGATGTGTACATAAGTCTGATAGACTTCTGTTTGTTGACTTTGTATCCTGCCACTCTGCCATATTTCTCTAGCGCTTCCAGCACTCCCCTTGTGGAGCTTTTGGGATTTTTCATATAGGAAATCATATCATCTGAGAATAATAATACTTTCACCTCTTCCTTCTCTAGGTGATTGCTTTTGATGTCTTTTCTTTGCCTTATGTTGTTAGCTAGGACTTCCAGTATGTTATTTAATAAGAGTGGGGACAAGGGTCAGTCTTGTCTGGTCCCCCCTATTCAATGGGATTGTTTTTGTCTTTTCTCCATTGACTACCATGTTGGCTGTTGGTTTTTCATATATAATTTGTGTTATCTTGAGGAATTGTCCTTCATGTCTATCTTCTTGAGTGTCTTAAACAGGAATGGTTGTTGCATGTTGTCAAATGCTTTTTCTGGATCCATTGATATTGTCATGTAGTTCATATAAGGTTTCATGTCTATTGGTGAATAATGTTGATGGTATTTTATATGTTGAACTGTCCCTGCATCCCTGGTAAGAATCCCATTTGGTCATTGTGCATTATTTGTTTTTTATATTTTTGTATTCGATTGGCCAGTATTTTGTTAAGGATTTTTGCATCCATGTTCATTAGGGATATTCTTCTAAAGTCCTCAATTCTTGTGGGATTCTTACCTGCTTTAGCTATCAGAGTTAAACTAGCTTCATAGAAAGAGTTCTGGAGCTTACCATCTTTTTCTATGTTCTGAAAGAGTGTGTGTTGGATTGGTGTCAATTATTCCCTGAGTGCTTAGTAGAATTCTCCTGTGAAATCATCTGGCCTGAAGAATATTTATGTTGGCAATCCCTTGATAACATTGTCTATTTCTTTTATTTTTGAGGGGTTTTTTTTTAGATTCTTAACCTCCATTTTGGATAGTCTAGGGTTGGCAAACTGTGATTCCTGAGTCATATGCGGCTCTTTCAGTGTGAACGTGCAGCTCTGAACTAACATTAAAAACATTTGGAGGTTATTATTTCAGAACACAGTGATTTCATTTATCAGGAAAACATATTCAAGTTTCTTGAGTGATTTTAAAGTTGTTAGGAGGGACAGGACTGGCTCTACGGTCTCAAGAGTTTGCTGACTCTTGGTCTGGGGAGAGATTGTTTTTTCCACGTATTTGCCCATGTCTTTCAAAGTGTTGAATTCATTGGAGTTAGGCCTTCATAGTAACGTGTAATTATTCTTTTGATTTCATTAGGATCCATTGGAATGTGCTTGTTTAATCCCTCATGCTTGCTATTGAAATTTATTCCTTACTCTCTTTGGTTAGGTTTCCCAGCAGTCTGTCTATTCTGTAAATCCTTTCAAAGAACCAACTTTTAGCTGCAATAATTTTTCCATAGTTTTCTTGTTTTCCCTCTCATGAATCTCAGGCCTGATTTTTATTATTTATTTCCTTTTGCTACTAGTAGGACTGTCCAATTGACTCTGCTCTACTTGATGTAAGTTTTGTGTCAGCATATCAATCATAAGTGTCTCTTTCTTTTACATATGTACATGTATTGCTATGAAACTTCCTCTGATAACTGCCTTTGCTGTGTCCCAGAGGCTTCAGGACATCGTATTCTCATTCTTACTGGTTTCTAGAAACTTCCTAATTTCATCTCTTATCTAGGCCAGAACCCACTTCTATTGCAATAGAGATTATTCATCCTCCAACTGTTTTGCCCTTGTTTTATTAATCATCCTTTTATTGATTTCCAGCCTTATGACATAATGGTCATAGAGAGAATTCTGTATGATCTCTATGTGCTAGAGTTTACACAGATTCGACTTGTATCTCAGAATGCAGTCTACCTTTAAGTAAGTGCCATGTGGGCTTCAGAAGAATGTGCTATTGTTTTTTGCATTTGGACGAAGAGCTCTGAAAATAAGATCAGGTCAAGTTGTCTAATTGTAATGTTTCAATCTATATATAGCCTCTTTGTTAAACTTCTTTCCCTGTGATCTTTCTTGGAGAGTGGTGTATTAAAGTTGTCTAGGCTGAGCCCTGGTGGCGTAGTGGTTGTGTGCAGGACTGTGGCCCACTGGGACGGAGGTTCAATTCCAGCAGTGGGGCTGGGCCTCCTACTCCCACCACCAGAGAGCAGTGATGCCCCCCTCCCCCCAAAAAATAAATAAAAATAAAGTCATCTACTTTAATTGTTGAGACTTTAATTTCTTTCTTCATCCTTTGGAACATTTGACTGGCAAATTTTGTGAATTGCTCGTTGGGTGCATATATATTTATTATGCTTACTGGTTCTTGGTAAACTGTTCCCTTGAGTATTATATTATGCCTCTCATCCCTTGTTATGGCTTGTATCTTGAGATCAATTTTATTAATGATTAGGATTGCAATTCCTGTTTTTTTTTTTGAATTGCCATTTGCTTGGTTTATTTTTCTCCAGCTTTTGTTTCTCATCCTGTTTTGTCTGTAATCTTGAGATATGTTTCCTGTGGGAAACAGATTGACAGGTTATTATCTAAGCCAATTTGCTGGCCTCTGCCTTTTCATACCTGAGTTCAGTCTATTGATATTCAGGGGTTTTACATTTCTCTGTGAACTCTGTGATGTCATCTTTTACCTTTTTTGTTGGATCTTTTCCAACCTCTCTTTCTTATTAGTGTGTTGTGCATGTATGTGTGCATTCTTTTGATCTCCTTAATAGTTGCCCGGTTTTCATTCATTAAGTTGGGGAAGTTTTCCGCTAACAATTCTTTTTTTTCTCTTCCCACACCCCTCTAAGAATTCTTATTCTATTTTTGCCATTGGCTTCTTCCTGTCTTGTTTGGATAGTCCAATTATTCTAATGTTGTGCCTCTTCATACCATCGGACATGGGTCTCAGGTTCTCTTGAACTTCTCTGGGTATATTACTGTATATCCTTGAGTATAAGTCAACAGGAATATCAGCCAAGGCACCCAATTTTTACCACAAAAACTGCATTAAGAATGTGTTGAAAAACTCGGCTTATAAGTGGGTATGTACAGTATGTGACTCCTTTCCTGTTGCTTGAAGTCTACCTGGTTATACTCTACATCACTGGTGTGATTCTCTGCCTCCTCACATATGTTTGCAATATCTGTGGATTTGCTACTAAATTTTGTTATCTTGTCTGTTGAGTCTTGTATTTCCCTTTGATGTATGGCTTTTTTCTCCTGTTTCATTTCATCCTTCTTCTGTATTTCTTCCCTCATATCTGTATGACTCCAATCAGCATTCTGAAATTTTCTTTCTGTGGAAGATAAACATATGCTTTTCTAGGCACATTGTTAGGTTCAGGTCTTCTTCTGCATTACCTATTGTTTCTCCTGTTCTTGAGGTTGTTGGAGCTGGTTGTTGTTTTTGTGTTGTTTTAGAGTCCATTTTCCAGAGTTGAATAGCACTGGGCTCTCTCTTTGGAACATTCATAAGTAATGCTTCTTTGAACTGCCTGAAGCTAACTGCACTGGCAGGGTGATGTACGGTTGGGGGAGGAGAGTTAACCCTTTATCCTCCTGAGGTTTCACTCTTTCCTCAACCACCCCATATTCTATTATTTGGAGGGAAACTTGGATGGTCCTCTCAGGGGTTGCTGCTCAGGTGATTGTGGACCCATGAGATTGGCACTTCACTCAATAGTCTCACAGAAAGTTGTAGTGGTCTGACCCACAGTGGTTTGGAGCTCCTTAGAGGGTGTGCAGGGGTGTCTGCTGCAATGGGATTGCCACAGAGGACAGACAGGTGTGCCCACTTTGGTGTAGAGTGCTTTGAATGGTGGGTGAAATTTCCCTAGGAGACAAAATTGTTGCAGAGGTCAGGTGGAGGTTTACTACAGCAGTGTGAATGCCTGGAGAGGACTGACAGAGAGGCCTTAGATTGTGTGAATACTGTGGCAGATGAGAGGAAGTTTCCTCAGCTATATGTCGGGCTGCAGAGAATGCAAAAGGAATCCCCCAGCCACGTGGAATGCTGTGGACGGTGGGCAGGAATTCCTCCACTTGAGTAGAACACCAAAAATGGTATACAGGAGTTCTGCCAGCTGATTAGAGGGCCTTGGAGAGCAGGCGGGAGTTTCCCCAGCCATTTGAAGGGGAGATATTTCAGCCATTTGGGGTGTAGTGGAAGGTGGGCAGGATTTCATCAGCTGCATGTAAGGCCACAGGGAGTGGGTGGGAACGCCCTAAACAGAGCAGGTGGAATTGCTCTAGGCAAAGGGGAGTGGCCTGGAGGTTGGCAGTGCCATGTGACAGAAAAGACAGGGAAGGAAAAACTGAAAAAAAATTCAGAGAGGAAAAGTAATCAAAAAATGGAGCCTGCTGCAACTGTGGCAAGAAAGGGAGAGGAGAGAGAGAAAAAAGTAGAGATGGCTGGGGTCCAATTTCCCGATTGCGGGGCTGGAGAGGGTTAAATAATGCCCAAAGGTGGTGACAAGTTGTGGTTCTGTTGAAGTAAAGCCCTTGATCTGGGCAAAGTCACCTGGCACGGCTGAGACTGTGGTGGAACTAAGGCTAAGCCTCAGCTGGCCTCCACGTTGGTAAGCCAAAAGCCCATAGCTCTTCAAAACCTAGTGGAGATGTGTCTGTCTGTCTTTATGATGCTTCATCTGTGAATTGAAAGAATAGAGTTTTTCTCCTCTTGACTGTCCTGAACTGATTTCTGCCGAGTCCCTCCGGTGAGTGTTACTCGGATGCCATCTTGCTGGAACTCCAGATGTTTGACTACTAACTGCAGGATTGGGGGTCCATGTGCCTCCCAAGGTCCCTTGAGAGAAATACCTAGCAATTACATATCGAAACTCATCCATTGAAAAGATGCCATAACGTGGAGGAAGAAACCTAGAGAACATTATGTTGAGTGAAATAGATTAATTACAAAAGAACAAATACTTTATGAAATCACCACCATAAAAATGCAAGAAAAGGTTTAACCACAGAGAGAAATGGTCTGTAATGGCTATGAGGCTAGGAAGGGATAGAAGGGGGAAGTCAGTAACTAGTATTAATGTGGATGAAGGGAAAGTCAGTATCAGAAGATAAAGGGCAGTGCAAACTCATGACGGGCCATGGGAGTTACTGGAAGATGTTCAAGAGTAGAATACAACAAAGACACATACACAGTCCTGTAATAATAATAATAATAATAATAATAGCAACAGAAACAATAACAATAACAATAACAAACATCTACAAGTAGATAGGTAAGTAGTATACATGCAATCTGATCAGATGTGGAAAGGCAAATGGGAGTACACCTATGAGAATATAGATATTTATTGTGTGTTGTAGTAGATATTTCTAGTGTTTTTTTTGGAGGGGGGCATCACTGCCTTTTGGTGGAAGTAGGTGGCCCAGTCTTGTTCCTGGAGAGCTGCTGTTGGATTTGAACTGCTAGCCCAGTAGATCGCAGTTCCGCCCACAACCACTATGCCACTGGGGCTCAGACCCTATATTCCTGGTTTTTTAAAAAATCATTTTTACCGGGGGTTCTTATAGCTCTTATAACAATTCAATACATCAATTATATCAATCATATTTGTACTTATGTTTCCATCATCATTTCCAAAACATTTGATTTCTATTGAGCCCTGGGCATAAGCTATATGTATCTGTGTCAATAACAAAACCACTAAGCTTATGAAAGTCACCTAAGATACAACTATTATTCTCTTCTTACTCATAGAACAGAAGAGTAAGAAATTAAATATTTTAAGGAAACAGTCAAAAGGGCCACTCCAACCACAGCCTGCACTACCTTGAGACCAATGAAATGAGATAGTGCTTGGACACACGACTACTGACTACTCTGATTAGGACCATGATCAGAGGTATTGGATGGTGATGGAGAGGAAAGAAAATGTAAAACAAAATTCAAAATCATGAAAAAGACCAGACTTACTAGTCTGGTATAGAATAATGGAGACTCAAGACTGTGGTCCTAAGATAACCTTCTAGCTTAGAACTTACCTTAGCTCCAGGGACCAATTTTTAGCCAAACTCTGGAGAGATTAATGGATTGTCTAAAACACTAAAGAGAAATTTACTCTTTAATACAACCAACTACATGAGACCAAAAGGGTGACATTTGCCTTAGAAAAAAGCACAGGAGGCATGCCAGAGCAGGAAAAGAGGAAACAGGGGTTCTAGGAAAGAAGCTGTTATATTGAGGTCATTATAACCAATTTAACCAAAACAAATGTGCTTCAGTTGGTGAATGGAAAATTAATTTGTTTTGTGAACTCTCACTGAAGCTTCAATAAAAAAGTTAAAAAGAAACCCTCGCAGAATCTACTTCTTCTGTGACTTCAGAGGGTTACTAAGAGTGGGATCTGACTTGACCTCCATTGGAATAGACACTACTGACCACTTGATATGTGCAGACTTGGTCAACGGGATTTGCAGCACTTCCACAATCCCCTCTTGACTTGAATGGAAAGTCTATTTATTTTTCCAGTTGGGCTTTGGGCCCTTCAGGTCAGGTAGATCTCCTTAAATGACTTCAACTGCATGTACCCATCCTTTTTCAGATCCAAACATGCTTCTATTGAAATCATTTCGTAGTTTGTTTTTCATAGAAGTGGGAAGGAGGAACAAGGTAGTCTTTTTTTTCTTTTGCTTAAACATTTCAAATTGTGGCCTGTGGCATTTACCTGCAAAGCAAGGCTTGATTTAATTAAGTTTTAAAGCTATCATTTTTAAATGTTTCATTTTAAGCTCAACTCTCTCTCTCTCTCTCTCTCTCTCTCTCTCTCTCTCTCTCTCTCTCTCTTTGAGAGCGTAAGAGAATTTCTTAAGAAATCAACATCCACATTAACTTTAAAACATCTGGGCTAATTCAATATTCTTTATTTGCCTTTTAAATTTTAATTTCGATGCACATGAACAAAAACATTTTCCAGTCATGCCTTCAAGACCCAACTTCACTATACATTGTCACAGGCTGTGCACACACAGAGGTAATGAGAGGGTTAGGTGCAGAGTGTATTCTTTCTATACGCAAATTGCCTCACAGCAGAAACCCAAATCTACATCCCAGCATGCACTCGGATACACAGAAGCTTCAAAGGGAAGTCTTTCCCTTGAGGGAATTGGTAAAATTGGAGTTGGGTGAACCTCAAAGGAGTTTCGATTCGCAAATACGGCTTATGTTTGGATTTGGAATTGAATTTGGCTCCAGTGGTTGGCATCTCTACACTGTGCTGTGGACTACTCCAGCCACAGAGAAGGGGGGAGGCAGAGAAGAAGAGGAAGACTGAATTGAAGAGTAGAATTTCCAGAAACACACAATAGCGCAATGTTGATGCAATTAAGAAAATTAGAAAATAGAGTTTAAATTGAAAAAGTCCGTCTTTATCTTTTGCTTCCTTTGTGATATCCTTTCAGCTCCATATCCTCTGTCTTCTTTGATCTCATTTGCCTTCCACTTTTCCTACCCTTTCTTTGACTTGTAAGACTGCTATTCAAGCCTGTCTTCTCTTTCTTTCAGAGTTTGCCCAAGGGCTCGAGTTATGAATTTTGTGGCGTAAAAAGGCCTGGCAGGTTACAAAACAGAATATTCAGTTATGAGCTAAAATTTGGAAAGGGAAGCAATGTATTTATTTATGTGCATGTATGTGTGTGCATATGCAATAGAGTCCAAAAAATGCAGAACTCTGCCATTGAATATATTCTGACTCATAGTGAAAATAGATTGGAGGGGTAAACTTAAACTTTTAACAGGGCTGTTTCTTGGAGAGTGGGATTATGGGTGGTCTTCACATTCTCTTTGTAATGTAGTGCATTCTCTCACTTTCCTGCAAGAAATACGTATGCTTTAGTAAGGGCATTATATAAAAGGGTTGAGGATTGGACATGATTTTATTGCCAATTTTTATATTACTTTATATGTCCCTTTACATTTTATATTTATATTTTATGGTAAAATTCCATCCTTGTGCTTATTGAGTTCCAGTTCTAAAAAGATGTTTTGAGTTGCTTTCACGTAAACTTTTCATTTTAATTGTGTGTGTGTGTGTTAAAGCTGAGGCCTTCTTACTTTAGACATCGAGCAGATTATATAATGAGCATTAGTGTGGGTAACAAATACATTTAATTTAGAAGTCTTCAGAGTAAGCTACTTTTCTTGCAAGACAATGAAAAATAAGTCCTTTGGAAAAGGAAAAACATATTCCCATGACAGTTTTCTACTCAAACATTGCCCAGATCACCTTTTCATTATGAAATAAGTCATAGTAAAGCTTAAGGACATGAAATATGATTTGAAGGAGCAAAAATATGTAGAGATTCCCATAAGCTATAGTGAAAGAAATGAATCATTAGCTATCTGTATACACACTAATATATCTGCTCATATATTCATTGAGGAAAAAGGACATAAAAATAGACACAAAACAATCTTCATTAAAAATACTGCTAGAAGGGCTGAGCTCCCGTGGTGGAGTGGTTGAGTGCGGGACTGCGGCCCACTGGCTTGGCGGTTCAAATCCAGCAGCGGCTCTCCAGGGGCAAGGCTGGGTAGTTCCCACAACCACCAGAGGACAGTGATGCCCCCCCCTCCCCAAAATACTGCTAGATACAGAGAAAGCTTAACCATAGTTAGGGAGCATTGAGAGAGATGCACATTAGCACATAGCTAAATATGTAAACAAGGAAAGTTCTTGGCTATCTTCAGCCAGGTTCACTATTCAGAATCATCCTAAAGGAGAGTTGGAAACATACTCATTGCCATTGAATCAATTCATCATGACCCTTTAGGGCAGAGTAGTATTCAGGATGGGCTAATTGACACAGGGTAACTGGATGTTTGACCAGATGAGTTGGAGTCTGGCTGCTTACGCATTGACTCATATCTAGAGAAGGACTCTATGGTGTGGATCAACCAAAATGTTAGGGCTTCCATTAGATTTTGTAGTCTTCTAGGGCAGCGTCCTACAGGGGTGGCTGGGGTTATGAGGAAACAGTGACTCAGACCCTTTCAGTTTCCTTCACTGCATAATCTTCATTGAAACTCCCTTTTCATGGGCCATGACATATAGCAAAGCTTCTTTAATTCCCACCGAGAATCTGGAACGAAGACCAATCATGATGGGTAAATGGACAGTAGTCTAGAAAATGTCTCAGGCAAGGGAAGTTTGATTATCTTTAGAACCAGTTGCTTGAATAAGCCAAAGAGCTTTTCAGTGGAGAGACTGTAAATTCTGCATTCCTGAGACTTGTCCTGCATTTTCGGGCTGCCTCTAAGAACAGGCAATCGCCAGCCAGGAAACTTAGACTCAGCCACCAAACTGCCATTTTCCAAATCTGGGACTTAGGGTCAGTGAACGACTAATCTCCTCTGGGCTTCTGTTTCCTTATTTACAAAACATGAAATAATAGCTCTTCTAACAGTTGTAAGAATTTAATTAGTTATACAGACATGCTTTTACAGTTGGGTCTGGTCACAGTTGTCCAATGATGACTGATAGTTGTCATTACTTTCATGAGGCAGTTTGGCCCAGGAAGATAGATATTGGAATGGTGGTATATTGTAATGGTTCAGACCATACATTTCAGAGCCTTGCTACTTGGGATTAAGTCTCTATCCCTATCTTACTTGCTGAATAATCTTGGTCAAGTTACTTAACTCTTCTCTCTCTTAGTTTCTTCCTTTGTATAATATATTTATTTTCCTTTGTATAGTATATGTTTAATAGTATCCTTGGGTTGTTATAAAAGTAAATGAAGGAACACACTTAAGATACTTAGAACCATATCCACTGTTTTCATTCTTATGGGTACCAAGAGGGTGATCAGAGAGCGCCAACATCTTCCTAAGAACTTCATATCTCAGTGGGAGGCGTACTAGACACTGTCTTTCCATTCTAAACCCTTTCTCTTCTACTCCATTTGGGGGACGTGGGACTGGGAGACTGCAAACCTCATTTTCAAGTTGGCAGCTCTCTTTGCCATAGGCTCCTCTGGAAGGAACTTGCAAGCAGTGGGGGAGGGGGGCTGTAGGGCTGGAACAAAAAGCAGCCTGATCTTGTCTGCTTCCTGCTTCACCCTAGCCTTATATCTTCACACCAGCGATATCTCTTCCTCCTGTAACAGCTGCTGAATTCAGTTTATCCTAACTCAGTTTATCCAATCCCAGCCCTTTTAGGACTTGCTTCCTGAGCTTAGAAACACTAAGACTGACTATAGTGGTCCATCAACCCCACCACACAGTCTGAGTGCCACCTCCACAGGGCTCTTCTCCAATCATCCAGATTTAAATTATTCCAGCCTATTCTTGTTGAGAAGTTCCTGCAGTCTGCTATGGCTGTCTCCATGACACTCATAGTGTCCTCTTCTCACCCTTCAAAGACTAGTTAGCAGTTTTGGCCTATTTAACAATTCTTTCTACTAAATTGACTCGGAGGCCTGGGATGGATTTCTGGTTCCTCTCTGATCCCAAACTGATCAGCATCTGGAGATTGTGGTATTTGAAGCACAAATGTATTAGAGGCATAAACCAAGAAAGAAAATCACTTTCTCTCTACTAGCTACCATTGTCAGCTTATTGCCACCAAGTAGTCATAGACCAAAGACCTTATTTATATTAACCTCATCTCCCAACAATATGTGTTGGAATCCTAACTTCAATATCTGTGGCTATAATCCCATTTAGTGATGGGGTTTTCTTTGTTATCTTCATGACATGTAAGAAACCATCCTTGAGATACAAACAGGACAGACTCTACAGAGAAGCTAGCAAGCAAACACAGATGGAGGAAGCACAGGTGCTGTGTGAAGAGTTCCTAAGAACCCTACAAACTAAGAGCAGATGCTGGGAGAGACCTGTAGGCTGAACAGGTGTTGGTGGGAGAGTGGAAGTCTATCGAGAAATATATCTAGAGTTGTCAGAGTCTAGTTATCCTAGCATCCACCTTGCTGCTCTTAGGGCCATGGATGTGGTAGAGCATACATAGGACATCACTATGGAAATTTCATAGACATAGCCAAGCACCTTGAGTAAATAAGTTGCTGGACCTTGAGGTTCTCCAAGGACCCAGGAGAACAAAGTCAATTGGCATAGTCGAGTTGACAAAGACAATTTTTTACATCCTACTTTGGTGAGTAGTGACTTGGGTCTGTAAAGTGTATAAGCAGTGATCTAAGATGCAACTATTTGTTTCTTCCTAAGTGGGAGAAAGAACAAAAACAAAGGTAAACTCACTGCCATTTAGTTCATTCCAATCCCTAGGGACCCTGTAAGACAGAGGAGGATTGACACTGTAGGTTTCTGAGGATGTAAGTCTTTACACAAGTGAAAAAGCCTCATCTTTCTGCCATAGGGGGTTTGGACTGACCTTGCATTTAGCAACTTAATGTGCAAGAATAATGACAATTGAAGGACACATGGAAGTCCATCGTACTAATGGACCATGAAAACATCATTATTCCCAACTCTGGTGCCTGAAGAACTAGATAGTACCTGGCTGCCACCACTACTGCTCGGAACAGGGTTGCATGAGAAGGCTCCGAACAGCATGGGAGAAAAATCTGGAACAGAATTCAAAATCACAAGAGATCAGATTTTTTGGTTGAATAGACATGGGTGAGACCCCTAAAGCTATGGCCTTTAGTTCCCCCTTAGTCTCAACTGAACTCTCTCCTGTGTCACAATACCCCACCATTTAAGATCAAACGGGCAGCATTTATCCAAGGACAGTGTGTCAGGAGGGGAAGAGGAATGGCAACCTGCAACACAGGGAAGTGGGATTGAAATGGATGAGCTGAAACAAAATGAGTGGGGATTGTTGAATATAAAACTGTAATACGGGGCTGAGCCCTGGTGGCGCAGTGGTTGAGTGTGGGACTGCAGCCCACTGGTTTGGCGGTTCAAATCCAGCAGCAGCTCTCCAGGAGCAAGGCTGGGCCTCCCACCAGAGGACAGTTATGTCCGCCCCCAAATAAACTGTAATCCTCCACCTAAACCAAAATATAAAGTTAAAAAATGTGCAAAAAGCTGAGCCAAAGATGCCTCCCCACCCCTAGATCTGAGAGGGCCCTATAGCTGGCCCCCTGCACTGTGAAAACAGCAAATTTCCCATCTCTTAAAGCCACCTGTTTTTATTATTTCTGTTCCAGGGGAACTAGAAAAGTAGGACCCTATTCACTGGAGGAAAACTGAAACGACTAATATTTTTTAAGGTCTTTAGTTGCTAGAGTTTCATGTCATTAGCAAATCACTTTGATTTTGCAAATGAAATCAATGTACTTTAGAAGCAGGTTAAGAGTCTTTTAAAAAACAGAGCCATCATCACTGAATCCATTCTGACTGACAGTGACCCTCCTGGGCAGTGGAGGACAGGCTTCCAACAGGCCACATGGAAGCTGACGGTCCATCTTTCTCCTGAGCAGCCCACGGTGAGTCTGTCCTGCTGACCTTTCACTTCACAGACGAGGGCTAAGCAACGGCACCACCAAAGTTCCCGAAGAATCTTTACCTCTTCTGTTTATGCGTCTATTTACAGAGGATGTCTATTCCCCCACCCCCTTTAATGGAGAGGCACACTGTCAGCCAAGTGCAATTACTACACATTCTGCATTTGTGAAGTCTAAATTAAAGGGTCCTGTTGTGTTCTGAAACATCTTTGGACAGGAAGACGTCTACTTGGAGCAAGGCAGCAGTGTTCCGAGACCAATGTGGAACTCAGTGTGAATTCAAACCTTGTTGTCCGGCTCAGACTTTTTAATTGTGGCAAATTGTGACTTCCTGCTTTTTTTTTTTTTCCGGGAGTCGGGTGGGGGGTGGCTAGGGGGAGGTAGAGGGTAGGGACAAGTCAAATGAAAAGGCCTCATGAGGATACTTGGACATCAAATGACTCTTACAAAAGAGCATTTTGATGATTTAAATATAAATAAATTAGAAACATACTAGGATATTTGAATGCCTTTGAAAATCCCCATGAGATTAAAACTGGGGAGGCAGCAAAGAGCTCAAGAAGTTTAGTGACATGAAATATAATAAGTAGCCTGGGATCGTTTGAGGGGTCTCAAAACACAGGCCAACATTCATCGTCTTCATGGAGGATGAAAGTCCTAAAAGGTGCAAACCCTCAGCTGCGCACAGCTTCTAACTGAAAGATTGGAGACTCAAGACAGCCCAAAGGCCCCATGATTTACTTCTAGAAAAATCCACCTGTAAATTTCTTTGTAGCACTGCTATATGCTAAAACACACGCATCACCCTAAATGGGAATCAGCTTCACAACAGCGGGTTGCTTAATGGAAAATGGGTGTCTCCGGTAACTTCTGAGCATCAGAATAGTTCACATTTATGGCAACAATCTGTTTCAGCAAATGGGAAGTTACCTATTTCTATAAGCAAGCAATCCTATGCTAATTGATGTTTTAAGTACTAAGTATTGTTTCTTACAAGTCCCCAACTATCTTGTGGAGGCAGGAAAAGTGATTTTTTTTCCCCTTTGTAAACCCAGAGGGAAAGGAGAAAAAAGAAAGCCTGCTGGATGGGTTCAGAAAGTTTGGGGATAGGGAGAGCATTTGATTCAATAGGCCCATTTCTCAGTTCAAACAGAGTGAATCATAAAGAACATTTCCTGTCACATTTGTTAGTTTTGCCTCCACTCTCCTTTTCATTCCATTAATACCTTTTACACTTGATCTCCCTGAGATCAATACAAGCAGCTCCCTTTTATTCTTTTTGAAAACTGCCAATAGAATTCTTGGCCCTAACCCAAAGATGGATAATTAAGACAATATTGAATTTCCACAACACCTGAAATAGATTTATGGCCTTTGACCCATCAGTCCCTCCCTCTTGTGTACTGTCTTTATTTGTAAAATGCATGGCCTCGGAGTCACTGATCTTTAAGGAGATACACCTCTGGCATCCTGAAGTCAAGCACCTTACACTAGGAAATTCATTCCTTTTTGATGTAGAATTCTGGCTTCGCCCAGGGTAAACCTCAGTTACATTCCTGACCAATGTAGCATCCTTGTAACACACAATGAACGAGCTGTCGGCCACAGGAGGCTGGTGGGTGGCTGTGATGCTGAACAGGTTCAGTGAGAGCTTCCAGCTTACGAAGGGCTAGGAATAAAGTCCTGGAAATCTACTTCCATCACTCAGTCCATAAAAACCAATACGTTTCATTTTGTGGCAAATTAAGATGCTATGGGGTGGGGTCGGCAGCTGCCAAAAGCAACCTTTTCCATAATTTCAGATAAAAATTAACAACAATGTTCTCTTTATATTTGTTTTCTTTGAATATTTGTGACAATTGCTTTATTTTACAACTACATTTAGAGTGACGTCGAGCCTTTTTCACGCTCTAATTTCTTAATTTTTTAAAGTGATAATTTTCTCTCTCCTTTTAAAATATTATCCATGTAAATTATTTTGTGGAGTATAACACATGCAAAAAACATAGTTGCATAGGCTGTCTTATACAGAGACACTATCAGTTTCTTCATTCTTAAAACTTTATCTTTCTGTTGGCTGGTATACATCTTCAACTATATATGCAGGGGCTTCAAAAGTTTCCTGGAAATTTTAGTTTCATATGTTTCATATGTTTAGGAAGTTTTTGAAGCCCCCTGGCACACGCATGTGGCGCATGTGTGTGTGTGTGTGAGTGCACAGGAGCTTGTAGAGCTTGGGGTCAGGGCTTATCGACATCTACCTTAAAGTCTAGTGGAGAGCAAGTCAAAAGAAACCAAATGGAAGGTGTGGAACATCTCCATAGGATTTGAGGAGATGTGAATAAATCTAGAATTGAATAATCTGAAGGATTTTTTGGGTAAAAATGATAATTCTAACAATAAAATGTGATTTGTATGAAAAAGGATAGTGAAATTATTTAATGAGCTTTATGAAGCCCCTTGTACATATGTACTTTTAAAACATTATTTTTCTATAATTATTCTGGTGTCCTCTTTGAGAAATTGTAAAATTCTTAGGTCCTCAATTTTTTTTTTAATTTGGGATTTTACTTTTCAACTGTTTTTCTCCAGAACCTCGCTTTTCTCTCTCTCTGTCTCTCTGTGTGTTTGTATCAGGTTCTCTTTCCTTTCCATGGTGCTTTTAAAAAAATTCTGTCATCAGTGTTTGCGTTTGTTTTCTTCCCATCTCAGTCCTTCCTCTTTGACGCTTACTCTGTTGTCTTCTCATGGCGTGAAGTCTCCTGCCATTTCTTTTTCATCACGCTATAAAAACTACCAAACAATGTCCGCACAATTTCTTTTGGTCTTGTCACAAATCATTTTAAGAAAGTAACCTATTCTTCTGAGTTACTAGAATCATATTTCATTGGGGTTCTTTTGTACAAAATTTCCCACATCCCTTGCCTTACTTTTTCCTGAAGCCTTTGCATAAGGAAAGTGCCATTTGCATTGGTCTCTAAGTAATGTGAATGTACTGAGTTGGGTTAGAACTTGGACCCTGACCAATTGCTCATTCATTTGACTATTTATTTATTTATTTTTTGGGAGGGCATCACTGCCCTCAGGTGGTGGGAGTAGGAGGCTCAGCCCTTGCTCCGTGGAGCTGGAATCGAACCTCCATCCCAGTGGGCTGCAGTCCTGCGCACAACCACTATGCCACCAGGGCTCAGCTCATTTGACTCTTGATGGATGGTGTGACTCACCAGAGCCCAGTACATATTGCTCTCCAGCCCTATAGCACTTGTCATCTGTATGAAAATGATTCACTTCCCAGAGGCTCCACTAGACCCTACTCCCATTGGTATCTTTAAATTATTTAACTGACAAACTGATATTTTTGTCTTGTCTTTCTCATGTAGAGTGTCAGTATGGCCTATGAGAGTAAAGCCCCCTTTGTCATCAAACTTCAAGCCTTGGTTTTCCCCGTTATCTGCTGTGTGATTAGGACACACTGCTAGAATTTTTGATCAAAGTGCTGGTTCAGTTCACTGCTTAGACATTTGTAAGGGACACATCATTTAGAGAGTGGGTAAATACCTTTGAATGTAGCTAAAAACCTTGAGAGTGAATGAGTCACTGGGTTTGGGGCGTTCAGGCCCACAGTCTCAGGGGATATAAAGGTCAAATGGCATAACATAGTCCATCAAGATAATTTTTACTTCTTACTTTGATGAGTAGTAACTGAGGTATTAAAAACTCAGGAGCAATTATCTAAGGTACAACAATTGATATCTCCCCATTTGGAGGGGAGAAGTGATAAAAATTGAAGATACATTGAAACAATTGATCCAATGGACAAATGTACCATGGGAACACCAGTCTCCACCACCCTGAGAACAGAGGAATTAGACGGTGCCCACTATCATTTCCCCTGAAATAGATCACATTAGCAGGTCCAGTATAGTATGGGAGGAAAGGATATAACCAAACTCAAAGTCATAAGAGAGGTCAGGCTTACAGTTGGATAAAGACTTTTGGAGCCTCAAGACTATGTCCTGTAGTCACCCCTCATGGCTGGAATAGAACTCACCTTGGTGGTTCAATTGTCAACAAAATAATGGGTGCAGATTGAATGATAACACTAGTGAGATGTGTACACCTTAAAACAATCAAACACTTAAGATTAAAGGGTAATATTAACCCAAGGATAAAATTAAAAAGAATTAGGAAAGAAAGAGAATTGGAAACAGGAAACACAGAGATATTGGGATGAGTGGTGCAATGAAGGAGATGAAAAAAATGGGCATGGGCTGCTGACAGTAAAGCTTATCATCTGCTCTATACATTTTTACCCAATTCTCAATTTAAAAAAATCAATCAAACAAACAACTCCTCCCAGCCCCTCTCATGCCAGCCATTTAGCTGCTGTAGAGCTGTAGAATTTGGAGGCAAGATTTCTAACTTCCTCACGACATGAGCTCCTTCATCTCTAAAAAAGATGATGAAAACATCTGGATACCCTCCAGCTGGCTATGAGTGTTAAATGTAGACATGAGTGTAGAGAGCGCCTTCCTTAGTCAAGTGTTAGTCATTGTTGTTATCATTAGTAAATTCAGCAGCCAGAGACAAGTTCAAGTAAAAATGTGTTGCTATATGGGTTTCAGTTCATACATGCATATGTTTATTCCAAACTGTGCATAGGTATGTTTCTGCAATCAGAAGATTGAGGACAAGTTCTCTAAGCTATATTCGTGTCTTAAACTTCCAATGGTGCCTTTGATAAAATAAATGAAGCAAAATAAAACTCATTGCTATCAAATCAGTTCTGACTCATGTTGACTCTATATGATAGGGTAGAACTGTAATGGTGGATTTCTGAGACTGCAAGATAATTTTTTGTAAGGATATGGGATGATTATGAGGCTTATGATTATGAGGTGAGAAAATAATGCAGGAAAGATGCACTGATGATGTTGACAATGCACCAGCTCATCTTTTGAAGGTAGTAAAGGCTGTTCTATGAAAATTCTGTTGGGAAACACTCCATCCACTCTTGAGTCTTGATCATGCCTTTCCATACCATTTTTTTTGCTTCCTGAACTCAAATAACAGGGAAAGGCAACGTGATTTGTATCCCTCAAAGATGTCAAAACTGTTGTGCTGATTAAAGACCTCAGAATAACCTCAGGGTTAGAGAGAGAGAGAGAGAGAGACAGACAGACACAGAGAGAGAGACAGACAGAGAGAGAGAGAGAGAGAGAGAGAGAGAGAGAGAGAGAGAGAGAAACACTACGAGTCTTCAGAAGGGCCTCAAGCTAGATAGAGGATATGTTGAGAAACAATATCTTCATCATTTGGTAATTTGCATAATGATAGCTTCTTTGATTTTGTAGTGATACATTCCCACATACATATTCCCCACATGTGCATCGATCTGAAGGGTCAGAAATCCAAGTGAAGTGGTGTATCAAAATTTCATGGATCTGTTCATTCCTCCTTAGACTATGGCTCTAAAGTTACCCTAAAACCCTGTTTTCTTCTTTTTAATTTTTAAAAACTGCTTTTTTGTTTTGCTTAAAAAAAGCCAGCTGACGCTTTTCAACAGTCTATTTGCAAAGGAATTTTCTTTGTTTCCCTCATTTCATTCTCACAAAAGAAAAACAAAACAAAAACTCTCTCAAGGGGAGAAAATAAAACTTCTCACCCCTTTTCTTCTATCCCAAGATCTCAAAGAATTCTTTTAAAATATCCCACAAAATATTTATATTGTGCTCTCTCTTTCTTTTTCCTTTTATATCCTTTTGTTTTTTAGAAACACAGACTAAAATTACAGTCACTGAACAATTCCTACAGGGTCATAGTGGCCCTGTAGGACAATGCAGAATTGCCCCTATGGGTTTCTGAGGCTGATTCTTTATGGAAGTCGAAAGCCTCATCTTGTTCCCATGGAGGGACTGGTGTCTTGAACTGCTGATCACGAGGCCTCTTCATTTCTGTGTGTGTTATAGTTCGCAGCACCATTTTCCCTTAACTGATGATTCCACTGAATTGTCTTCTCAGGTCCTCAATATTCCTATCTGATAAATGAACATGATTGCCTGCTGCTGTTGAGTTGGTTTCAACTCATGATGATGACATGAATATCAGAGTAGAGATGTGCTTCATGTGTGTCAGGGACACGTTGGACACATCCTCTCATTGGAAAGTTCAAGCCTGAGTCCAAGGCTGAACACCAGGCCGGGAGGAAGGCTCAGGGAAGAGATACAGATTCCACTTTGGGAGGCAGTTTCTTTTCTCAATGGGAGACATTATTTCCCGGTAATTTCCTCTCCATCCTCCAAAAGCTACTCGCATGATTTTTCTAATTCTGCCCATTGAAAAAGTGATGCACCCACATAAGTGGCTTGTGAGTAGTTGTTAGGTGCTGGGAACTGAGTTCTGACTCACAGGGATCCTTCGCAAACAGAAGGAGTCACTGCCCAGCCCTGTGCCAACCTCGCAATCCTTGTTATGGTTCAGCCTGTTGCTGCTGCCACGATTTCTGTCCATCTCTGTAATGATCTTCCTTTTCTTTCATTCATTCATTCTGCCCTTGTATTTTACCAAGCATGATGTCTTTTTCCAGCGACTAGTCTCTCTTGATAACATGTTCAAAGGACATTAGATAGTGTCATCTTCGCTTCTGATGAGCATTATCACTATACTTCTTCCCAAACAGATTTATTTGTTCTTCTAACAGTCCATGGTATTTTTAATATTCTTTGCCAATGTCACTATTCAAGTACCTCAAGACTTCTGTGATCTTTCTGATTTTTCCTCTAACTTTCACATGCATGCAAGGTGATTGATTAAAGATACCATGGCTTGGCACATGTGTACTCTAGTCTTCAAGGTGATCCTTATGCTCTTCAATACTTGAAAGAGGTCTTGTGTCCCAGATTTGCTTAGAAGTGGGTAATTAGTCTCTCACATCTTCACCAGGACTCTAACAGTTGGAAACAGTTAATTTCACTTAAAAGTACAGTCTATGAACATTTTTTGTCCTTTTTCAGATATGAAAACTAAATCCAATTTCTTTTCTTTTGGATATACATCTGTGATGTGTATTATCTGACCACAGAAATCTCTTTCTAGTAAGATGAGTTTTCCAAAGAGAGAGACACATATGGGGTCCAAAAGAAATAGCTAATAATGAAAGGGCAGGACAGTTGAAATTGGGCTTCATGGTCACACTACACCTTTGGAAGGGGCTCTAGAGCAGCAGTTGTTTAGTGCTCAATTGCTAACTGAAAAGTCAAGGGTTCAAACCTCTATGCATCCCTGTGGGAGATGACATGGCAATTTGCTTTCATCATGATTGCAGCTTTAGTAGCTCCCTGGGTCAGTCTTACACTACATGACACAAAATTAACTACACAGTATACAATAGCAAAAGTGCCTTCTGACTCATAAGAAAAGCCAGTTTCTAATGGTAATCCAGAAGGGGAGCTCTTTATATCAGCCACATAATGTATCTTTTGTGTATATTTCAATGGTTTTTTTCGTGTTTTCATGATGCCATATTTCTCCAGGATTTAGTTTCCATTTGGGGGGGGGGGGTGGTTTACATCTCCCTGGAACAAATTGCTTGCAAGGATCAGGATCTCTCTCTGGAGACTGACCAGTTTTGTGACCATTCACTGATCTCATCAATTTTATCTCCCCCCCCCCCCCTAGTTATGTGGTGAATCCTTCGAAGCAAGACATGTAGTTTTCTTAATTTCTCACGTTGGTTCACATAGTCAGAGTGGCTTCTATTGTAGTTTTCATTTATCAAGATCCCTACTATTTATTTATGTCTCACAGTGATCTCTTTGATCCTTAGGATGAAGTGCTGAGGTAGAAGAAGTGGTCCTATTCCATTTTATCTCAGTTGAGGAAACAGGCCCCTAAATGGTGGACTATTTAGTAAATTGCATAATTGGTTATAATTGGTAAGGGACTGACTTGGGCTCAACCTTTAGATCCTGTAGCTGTGAGCCCAAAGATTTTTGCAACTAATATCAAAATGAAGCCAAATGAAGGAACCAGTCACAAAAGACTATTCAAATTGAGACCCCCTGGGATTGTGCGAGAATTATCTCTTTCAAAGAAGAACAAAGGATATGTTCGTGAATGTTCCTGATGACTATGACACCAATGGACTGATGTGTTTCAACAGCAACTCTACTAACACGAATAGTACCCTTTGAAGACTAATGGACTTGGTCAAGTCAACTTGCTTTTATATTCAGTCACTAGGATGTAGCAAGAAAGCCCCAGATTTTATCTTGCTTTATTTTGCACATTATACAAAAATGTTTTCTGTTTTATTTGTAATGTAGAAATGCCTCAAATGTTATTCTTACAATAAGTCAACTGCTAGAGTGATTTCAAAATCTGTGCTTTAGTGATTTAATATATTCTCTGAACTATACACCAGCATGAACAGGATGCAATTCTGTTCCCCTATGAATTCCTAAATAGCCAGAGTGCATAACTGATGCCCGATAAATATTTGTTAAAGTGATCTTGTTGTTGTTAAGAAAATGGAGGCTTAAAGACATAAAGAATCTTTGTAAATGGCAGAGTTGTAATTCAAAACAGGTTCGCAGGCTTTTTGCTATAACTCACTGCTATAACAACTATTTGCAATTTAAGTTCCATCAGTTTCTTGAGTTTGAAGAAGCCATTGCAATGTGTCTTGTTTTGGGTGATGTACTAATGTCTATAGTCTACATTAGGAATATATATTAAAGAGGCACACTGAGTGGTGTATGACACACTATTCAAACATAGCAGCATGCAAGCAAGACTAGCACACATAATCCAATGGTGGATTACCCATATTGTATTTCATGATGAATACAGAAGCTGTTGAGACAGGAGGCTTCCACATGTTAAGATGCTTTTTCACCTAATACAGACATTTCATAGCAGGTGATAATGCTTCCTAAGCACTAGACATGACCTAATGTAGAAACAAGCTCACAACATCACTGATTTCTTTCTCAGTACAGTTGATGCATACTTTGTTGTATTCTATTTCCAACTGCTTATATACTAGATATAGATAGAAAAAAATTGGGTCCCAGACTTAAGGCTCTGTTGCTATCGCCCCAAGATGTACTCCAGAAACTCTAATAAACCAAGTTTGCTACCCATTGCACCCTAAATTTGGTGTATGTTTGCCCAAGTTTATTGTTATTAGGTGCCATCAAGTCCATTCCAGCTCAGAGCGCCTCTGTGTACAATCATGTGAGGCATTTTCTGGTCCTGGCCCATCCTCAGAGTCACTGTCATGTTCAAGCCCATTGTTACAACCACCGTGCCAATCCATCTCATTGAATGTCTTTCGTTTTTTTTTTAAGATACAAATAAATTTTAATTCATTGAAAAGTACAGCAGTGAACAGCAGTGCCTTTGAAGGGCACTTTCTAGGTCGAAGGACTGAGATGACACAGAGCCAGGGCAGAGGAACTTCCAGAACAGGTGACTCAACTGTTGGGACATAGCACAATCCAGTGGCGCCGAAGTGGCGTGAGATGAGAGGCCCCACGTGAACCACCTCCTTCCCTTCCACGGCGGGCAAAGGGTTGGCACAACCACCCCTTGCTTTCTCTGAGGAGGAGCCCAGCAAAGCTTTCTCCCTCATCTTCTCATTTAGCTACGTAGACATTTAAGAGCACTGTCATTCTATTTTGTGTCTGTATCTATGCAAAATATTCATTTAAAATAAAGCCCCCTTATTGTTTGTCAATTACAAAGTATTTGTGACAGCACCATGTGTCAAATTCCAAGCTGCTCTCAAGGTTGCTCCCAAGTTGGTAATGGAATTTTAGCGAGGTTGACCTAAGAACTCTTAAGGCAGAATCCTCACTCTTGTCGAAGGTCTCCACTCATTTTTACTGGATCGGCTCTACAGCTCTCTCCTCTACAGCCTGCGGTCTGTTCAGCTATCATCTGAGGTCCCTCTCTCAGGTCGGTTTAGAGGTCCTCAGAGCCCACCCCCCACCCGGAAGTTGCTAACTCGAAGAGTAGAGTGGTAGAGAGGCCATCCGCCACTGGTTCATTCCCCTCTAAAGACAGCCCCTGCTTCTAGGACCCACCAACAGAAGCCTGAATAGGGGATGCCGCAATCCCAGGTCTGGTCGGAGTTGCCTGCTTTTTATTTGGGAGTCACTGTGGACCACCTTCATTCATGCTGACAGTCACCGGGACTGTGGGTAGCGAGAGTCTCTGCCCCCTTCAACACTGCAGCTCTGCTGTTCGAGTAGGCTTTTCAGAACTACACTGCCCAAAACATTCACAGCTGAGGTGTTCCCACCGCTCACTTGCTTCATTTTTTTTTTACTGTCCTTCCACTTTAGCAAGCATGATGCTCTTCTCCAGACTGTCTCTCTCAACAACATGGCCAAAGATGATGAGATGAATTCTCACCATCCTTGCCTTTAAGGAGCATCCCACCTGTACTTATCCCACAGATATATGTGTTTGTTCTTTTGGCTGTCCAAGGTGCTTTCAATATTCTTGCCAACACTGAAATTCAAATGCATCTATTATTCTTTAGTATTTCATATTCGATGCCCAATGAAAGTTTCTAGAATTCCTGTGCTTCTCAAGCCTGTCCATAGTTCTTTATGATTTGAACAGTTCAAAGCCTTGGCATAGTGAATAAAACACTAGGAAACATCTTTCTGGCTTTCTCTGCTTTCAGACAGGATCAGTATGACACAGCAACGATATCCTTTCATCCTGCTCTTGTCTCAGTCCAGCTTACAGCTCGCTGCCAATATGCTGCTGTACCCATTATGAAATGATTCTCAGCAAAATTTTATTTGCATGTGAAATTAATGCTATGGCATCATTCAGGCATTCTGTTGGGTCACCTTTCTTTGGAAGGGGTACAGACATGGGTTTTCTAATCAGTTGGCCACATAGCTGTCTTCCAAATGCCTTGATAGAGCGAATGCTTTCAGTGCTTTGTCACTTTGTTGAAACTGTTCAGATTTAATGGATTAAAAACTTGGAATGCCCAGATAAAGTTGAATTTCAGATAGACAATGAGTGATTTTTTTCATATAAAAGAATATGTCGGGGCTGAGCCCCGGTAGCGTAGTGGTTGTGTGCGGGACTGAGGCCCACTGGGATGGAGGTTCGATTCCAGCTCCACGGAGCAAAGGCTGAGCCTCCTACTCCCACCACCTGAGGGCAGTGACATGGGCCCCCCCCCCCCAAAAAAAAAGAATATGTCTAATGCAATGTTTGGGAGTAAAGTATTATGTGCTGATTACTTGAATTCAAACTTATGAAATCTTACATTTTTGTCTGTCCACTCACTTGTCTTTGCCAGGAGAAGGGAACAATCGATACAGATTGACTGGAGACTGTGTGAACTCTCAGGGCAGAGGATGATGACAAGCAGATTCAAAAATTCAGTATTTTGCCCTCTCACAAACTTAACCTTGTGAGAAAAAACAAACATATAAATTGCTAGAGGACCAGAGATCAGGTTAAGGGATGATCTCAGAAGTATTGGTCAGAATCCTGAATCAGGTTACACCGATTCAGGGAATCAACATTCACTCACACTGTAGTTTGGAGGACAAGAATAGATGACCCCTATTCCTCCGTGGTGACAGTTGCACCTTGGGAAAGCAGGTATCTGGGGAAACTTGGTAAGGATGCCAATTCATCTGCTTTCTCTTATGCTTTCATTTTATCATATTGAAATAAGAACCAAGCCCCTCAAAGGGTTTATTCACTTATTTACTGGTTTTAATACTGCTTTGAATAAGAGAATTCCCCAGACATAAGGACTCAGAACAGAGAGGGCGATTAAATGAAGCCGAGTTACTATTTACAGTAGATGAGAAATTAAGCACAAAGGAGCTCAAGTTCACGTTTTCTCACTCGGCACTCCATCCCTGTCAGGGACTGTACATTTGAAAAAAAGACTTCTAGTCTTGAGGAAGGTGTTATTGATTGGGAGAGAGACAGATGCCAACTGTCCCTAGAAGCAGAATTTTGGATGTGCTGGAGAATGTGAAAGTGTTCACTATTGATTGGTGAGTAAGCACGAGGAGTCCAGATACAGAGGAAGACTGGCAGCTGAAGAATACCATCGGTGTGAGCTAGCGGCCCTAGTTTAAAATGATTTTTTTTTCATTTCCTTGCTCCTCCTCTTGCTCCTCCTTTTCTCTCTCTTTTCCCGCTTTCTTTTTCCTTTCCCACAGGCAACCTTTCAAATGGACTTTGCAAAATGCTCACTGAAGTTTCATATGGGTGCACGTAAAAATTTACCTTCATGCTATGTGTTACACACCTCGTAGCTTTTTAATGACCGCAGGAACTAGTGCTCATGTTTGCAGGTAACTTCCTGCGACTTGATTATGTTACTTTTTCCTTTTCCACAGGATACTCCTCGAAGGCCAGACCTTCGAGAATTTCCAAGGTTTAGAGGCTGGTCAGAATTTCCAAGGTTTAGAGGCTGGTAATTCATGAACTCCTAAGTAATTTGGGGAGAAGGACTGAATTATGACGTGAGTAGTAGGGCTCAATTGACATTTTGATATGTTAAAAGAAATGAAATGAAGATTCAGTGTCTTATTTTATTTATTTATTAAAAAAAATTTTTTTTTTTAGGCATCACTGCCCTCTGGTGGTGGGAGTAGGAGGCCCAGCCTTGCTCCTGGGAGCTGGAATTGAACCTCCATCCCAGTGGGCCGCAGTCCCACGCACAACCACTACGCCACCGGGGCTCAGCCCTCAGTGTCTTATTTTAGATATTACAGACCCACTCAGGGAGAATTTCTATGTTAGATTTTTGGTGCTCATTGTTTAGCTTATCCAAGGCCAGCTTAATGCCAATGAGCCCTTGTCATAACTGATTCCCTTAGATTTCTCAGGGTAGCTGAGAAAGTTTTTTGCACACTCTTGCTAAAAAGTACAGGTTTAAAAAAACAAAAGTGATACACCCAGCATATAAATTCCACTTTACTAGCAACTGGGGTAGGATTAACCTTTAATGGGAATCAGTTAATAGCAATGCTCAAGTCCTATCAGCCCTTGTGAAATTCAAATCCCTGCTTAGAATCAAAGCTGTTGCAGAAAATCACACCTTGATTTTCCTCAACCAGGCTATGTGAATATTTGAGCAAGAAAAAGTCAGTGTCCCTGGAAATAACAGCACCACAATGATGGACCTAATTTGGAAAACAAAACCCAAGAAAGGAAATAAATATACCCATTATAATACAGGATCTGTATTTTATTTTTCTCTCTTTCATTTTTGTTTTCAACTGCAGCTGATTGATGGGTTCCCAATCATATGTTTAAGGAACCCTGGTGGGATTGTGGGTTAGTTGGCAAGTTGTCTACCGCAGGTCAGTGAGGGAGAAAGATCAGAAAGATTTACAGTCCCAGACACTCTCTGGTGTGTCTGTCAGTAAGGATCAATCGTGCTTCTTTAAGCAGGTTCTTGGTAAACCCACATTTGGTTGGGTAGCCTATGGTGATGTCACCCATTGTTAGCACAGCGATATTAGCTGAGATTTGAAGAAGAGACATCACCGTGTCACTCAGTGGAGTTTGGTGGGACTTTCTTCTGAAACAGGGACCCTGGAAGGCAGCCCTTTCCCCTGCCTGTGCTCCTGGGTGAGAGGACATTGTTATGACTCCGGGTTAGGGGGATTGGCTAAGACTGTGGCAGGAGAAAGGCAGTCCTCTGGATGAAGGAGCTGTTCTCCCTTTTATTTCTGCAAGTTCAGAAAGGGAGCCCTTGAACAGAAAGATTATTGCAATGATGCTCCTTTTTAATTATACAATATTGGATTGTGCATGAGAGCATGGAGCTAGACCACCTTGCTTGACACACCAACTCTGACACGTAACAGCTGAAGGACCTTGGCCAGATGACTGAAGCAATGTGACCCGCAATTTTGAAATGTTCAAATGACAAGGCGAAACCATTTTTCCCTTTCTATATTAACAGAAGGACCTGGTAGGGTCTTTCACATGGCCAGTGCCTACTATGCGTCTCCAAGAAACTGCTGGAATACTGCAGATCCAATCAACTCAAACATCAGCCGAGGCACCCAATTTTGCCAGAAAACTACATTCAAAATGTGCTGAAAAACTTGTTCACACACAAGCATTTGTGATATTTTTTTCTGGAGCATCTTAGGGTACGCATTTTTTTTAGGCACGCTTTAGGAAAAATTCTGTCATACATGTAGGCAACTGTAAAAGAGGTCTGGGAGGATGTTCAAGGTATTTATTTCATTGGTAATTTATTATGTGTCAGCTATAGTCATATAGCTTTATATCATTTGTATATATCTATCCTACAAAATCAAGAGAATGATGGGGTCTTCTACATCCATCAATAGTTGCAGTCTCAGAAACTCACGGTGGAAGTTTTACCCTGTCCAAGAGCGTCTCTATGAACCCATATCGACTCACTGGCAGTACAATCCTATCAAATACATACTATTGCAGTCCCTCCTTGGAACCTGTGGAGGTGAATGCATGAACGTTAATTGATTTCTCTCCGTGGTTTAGCCATAAGAACGACTCAACATAATGGCACTGGGATAAAATTTAAAAATATCATATTGCTGTTCTTAGCTTTCTAACTGCTATTACCCAAGTTGATGTTTTAATCCCCCCCCTTATTTCTACAAGTTCAACTTGTTGTTTCACACACTTATTTACTCTTTATGTTCTACATTCTTTTCTTTTTCTTTATCTTCTGTTACCCCGTCGACTTTAATAATTTAAACCCTTATTTGTAATGTTTGCATTTGCTTCATAATTTCTTGTCCTTAGAGTATAGATTATGGCACTTGTTGCACATCCATCTCGGTGCCTGCTTCCTTGTGTTATTATAAAATTGGAAGAGTCTGACTGAATCTTCAGGATATATCACTGCTACTGTTCCATGTACTTTTCTTCAGGCCTACCTTTAAATTTGAACTTTCAGTTAATTGCGGATAGTTAGTTAGCTTCCAGCATACCTACACAAAAAATTATCTGCTGTCATCTGAATTGCACAGTTAACTGAGCCAGCAGTATGATATCTAGTGCCATCTCTGGGGGTGTCCTCTGAGTTGTGCTTTGAGGGAAAGTGGTTATATAACCAGGTCTTCTGAGGCCATACCGGTTCGCAGAGTCAGACCAGTTTTCACAATTTCCTGGCTTAGAACTCCTATAAAATACAGTCTTACAAATTTGGGTGTGATATGTGATGACCCACTTTTCCCATTTGTTGAGGAGTGAGAGATTATCCTGGGAGTCGGTATTTTCAGTGTGAAGACTTGGAGAGTACAAGACAAATGAAGATTTGTTGATTCCTATAATGCTACACTCCTGTGGTGTATGGGCTTAAAATCAAGATTTCTTACAGAAAGCCTTCCCCAATCACTTTCTAACTCATAGGTATGTGGAAAATTCCCTTGATACATAAGAATATTGCTTAGGACTTTCTAACCCCTTTAAAAAATTAAGATGCAAAGTACAGTCTTTTGAGACTCATCAATAATTCAAGTCCATGTCTCCAATACTCACATGTATGTTAAATTATCACCATTTGGCCTTATGTCCTATTCCTAGATTTCATACACACAGCATGCTTAAGCTCTTCTGGATCTTATGATCAGATTTTGAAATTTTTCTTTCTTTCTGATTCTTTAGTATTCTTTCTCTTTCAACTAATATATATTAGTTTATATATATATATTACTTGTATTTAATACAATTTTTTGTGTGTTTCTAGGGAGAGGTACATTTCATTAGCTAGCTGCCATATGCTGCCAGTCTTAAACATGCCACAGGAATTATATTTTCTATAAAATCACATAAATTAATATTGTCAGGGGTACAAAGAAGTAGAAATTCTCATATTCTAATGGTGGAACTGCAAATAGGCACAAATGCTTGAGAGAATAATTTGACAAGAATTGTCAAGACCTGACAAAAGTTCATATGCTTTAATTCAGGAGAAAATACTAAGGAAATAATGTAAAGATAGGAAAAATTTTGCCATGATGTCATAATAAGCAAAAATTGGAAGTAATCCAATATAGAAAAATAGTATGTAATAGTATTTTTGTAACTGGAAATGTCTACCTACAAAGATTTTATTGCCAGTACAAACTGCACTCCATGTTACTGCTGGGGATTACACGTGCCTGAAACTCTCTTGAGCATTCAAGCTCTGTAATTTCTCAACTGCATGCTATTGTCTCCATTTTACAGATGAGAAAATATAGGCTTAATTTTCAGAAAGAATCCCCCAAGCGCCAAATCCCAGCTATCATTTCACATATTTAAATGCTTATAGTAGAAAGCCAAAGTAGACTAAAATGTGGTTAAATTATTAAAATTTTGCACTTTATTATTTTTTTCATAGCTTTTAAATTTTCTCTAGTAATATTTTTTTATTCTTAGGATCAGAACAAAATTTAAATTAAAAATAAATGATATTGATACCATTCCTTTTCTTTCTCAGTATGTTACTATTACTGACATGAATTATCTGCTTATGTTTATTTGGTATTGTTGGTTTTTTTTTTTTTTTTGCTGTTAGGTGCTGGCGACTAGGTTCTGACTTGGAGTGAACTATGGCTCACAGAACCAGATCCTCCTTGACCTGCCCCACCCTCACCTTGTTCTCATGTGTGAGTGATGGTCGCAGTTATGCTGCCAGTCCCCTTTTCAAGAGCCATCCTCTTGTTCCTCTGTCCCTAGTCTACTCTGCTAAGCATATGTCATTCTCCAGGGACTGGCATCTCCTGGCAATCTGTCCAAGGTATCTGAGATAACGTCTTGCAATGTTAAGAAAAGTCACTACCATCTAAAATGTTTTTTTTTATGACTTACAAGTGGTAGCTAGTTTTAAAATGGTGTTTTTGAGCTGTAACTTCCATACAGTTCATCTGTTCAAGTGTGCGTTTTTACTAGTTTTGACAAATTCATAGAGTTGCATAGCTACTAGAAAACAAGATTTAGAAAAGTTCTAGCCTTCACTCAACACTCAACGTAGGCCACAGAGCCCAGGTGAGGCCGCTGGAACTATCCAGGGAAGGGAGGGGGCTGTAAGAGAAGATGTTTGTACTTTATCTTGGGTTATTGATTATAATACAAAAGTTTTTAGTTGCCAGGAGGACTCTGAGTAATTTTTTTTAAAGGTGGTGGTAAATAAATTTGGGAATCTTGCTTTAGCATAATTGAGATCCATCTATATTGTTGCAGCTGTCAGTATGTTGTTGTGATTCTTAAGAAATATTTCATTATGCAGATGTACTAGAACTAGTTTGTCCATTCAATTTAGGATCCTGAGGTTCTTTACCGTTTTTGAGAGATTATAAATGAATCTTCTGTAAATGTATGCAGCCTTTATGTAAGCAGTTTTCATTTTTTCTAGCACAAATACTAAGGAATGGGATTAATAGACTATATGGTAATTGCATGTTAATTTTTATAAGAATTTGCCAAATTATTTTCCAAAGTGACTGCACCAAATTTGCATTCCCCTCAGTAATCTATGAGGGTTCCAATGGTTTCCCATTGGTGCCAGCGCTAGGTAAAGTCAAGTATCTTGTTTGTTTTGTTCTCGGCATCATAAGTGTTGTGTAGTGGTAGCTCACTGTGGCTTCAACTTGCATTTTCCTAATGGTCATGCTGTTTAATATCTTCTCATAAGTTTGCCATTATCATTTCTTATTTCTAAAAAATAGTTTTCTTTGTATATATTTCACATATCATCCAATTAAATTAAGAAGATTTGGGTGATCCTCCTTACAATCCATGTCAGAACATATTCTCCTACTCAATGTTTTTTGCTTCCCAGTTACTCCCCTCCTCTCCTGCCATGTCCCTAGGTAATTATTCATCAAACTCTCCTTGCTTTCATACACTAACTGGGAGCAAAACCCACTCTAGCAAGCTGACAGTGACTAGACAAAACAGAAAACCTCAATAGAAAAGAAAATATCAAAAAGCGAAACAACTTCAAAATGGGTCAAAGGAAAGAGCCATTGCTAAGGTATTACATTTTAATGATAGCTGCCATCATGGAGTTTTCAACGCTCCCTGTCTGAGAGGCAGGTTAGACATGTCCTTGGATGCTCTGGAAGCTTAATCCACGTGGAAACTCTGCAAACGCATCTTGAGCTTCCACAGTTTTCTGACATCAGAGCTTAGCTCTCCTTTGGATTTGAATCTTATTCTTTACAATCCTTGCATCACACAGGCTGGTGCGCTTCTCCCATGTGAGCTTGCATGATGCCTGGCTTAAACGGCTGCTTGTTTGAAGACAAACCTGCAAGACCTCAGAATCTATGCTCTCTGAAAGGTGGGCACCATCTGCTTTCTTCACCTCACTGCTACATAGCACCCATCACTTCAGTGACCTTTTCGTGAGGGTGGGCATTGAGCAGGGCGTTGCCATCAGGACAAATTGTTTTTAGATTGGGGCTAGAATTAAATGGCAGCCCTAAATACCCTCATATCTCTATGATTTTTATATGTCCCTGGGTTACGTTAGAGTCATGTTACAGAATATTATCACGTTAGAGTCATGTTACAGAATATTATCAATCATCGCCCAGGGCCTAAGGTAATTCTTTTGATCATGTCATTATTTTAGTCAATGGTATAGACTTTAGAATGCTGTTAATAAAAATAAGTTATATAAATATGGGCTGGTACCAGACCCTGATAGATGAATTAGTGGGCTGTAAATTAAAGTCTTTAGTGACTTTAGTCACTCTTTATTTTTTAATGAATATCTTCAGTTTTTCCTATTAAAAATTGCATTGTGTATTTCTTTTGGGGGGGACATCACTGCCCTCTGGTGGTCGTGGGAGCTACCCAGACTTACTCCTGGAGAGCTTCTGCTGGATTTGAACCACGAAGCCAATGAGCTACAGTCCCACACTCAACCACTATGCCACCATGGCTCAGCCCTCATTGTGTATTTCTTAATACATTTTGAAGTTATTTATTTATTTTATATATAAATATTTTAGCATATGCATATTTTGCAAACATTTTCTCATTTGTGGTATATCTTTTGATTTTTATGATAATGACTTTGTAAAACAAACAGTTTTAATTTTGATGGAATCCAGTAGGTACCTCAGTTTTGTATGGATTGTATATCTTTTTGGAATGGAATATTTTCCAATATAATCCAAGGCAACAAAAAAATTCTACAGTTTTGGGGCTGAGCCCCGGTGGCGTAAGTGGTTGAATGCGGGACTGTGGCCCATGGGCTTGGCAGTTCAAATCCAGTGGTGGCTCTCAGGAGCAGCGCTGGGTAGCTCCCACAACCACCAGAGGGCAGTGATGCCCTCCCCACCAAAAAAATTCTACAGTTTTATATTTAAATTTAGGACTCTGATGTACTATGAATTAATTTTATGGGTAAGAATATTGCAAGAGCTATGAATTATTTAATGTGGCTTTTCTAGCCCAAATCTACTCCACCCAAATAACTCTCCCCTGCATGGATCCGGTATGGAGGTAGGGGTGGAGGATAAGAAGGTAAGGGACAGGTGGCCTTAGAGAAATTGTGAAATGAATCCCCTGCAATGCTACCCTGCTGTGTATAATATAAGCTCTCGGAGAAGAAGGGGAAGCAATCTTATCACCAGCAAAAGTCAGGAGTAGAATGTATCCTCTGGACCTCAGAGGCCTGTGCAGTGAACCTTCTGGATTCAGAAGACAGCTATGATATCTGATGAGCAGCAGAACCAGGAGCCAAGCATGGCGCAAGGAGATGGAATTCCCAATGTACACAGTGAGTAAAACTGAGTGCTTTTTTGCAGGAGGCAGGGCTGTGAAGTAGCTTGTCTCTAGGCACTAATTCACAGAACTGGGTTTTCTGACTCAGAGCTTGAGCCGAAGTTTTTCAGGTTGACACTTTAAGAGATGTGACTTCCCCTTTGAACATTTATTAGCCAACCTAATAAAGAAATTTGTGACATGTCCTGATAAACAACTCAACTCTGAGGATGTCTCACTGGCATGACAACTTGTTCATTTCCTTAATTTGAAGTTGTCCAGGGTTTAATCTTGCTCCATAACTAAAACTCATGAAAGCAGCAGTCAGGAGAGCAAAAGATGCATTGCATTAGGTAAATCTGCTGCACAAGACTCTTTGGAGTATTGAAAAGCAAGGATGTTAATGTGAGGACTAAGGCGAGCCTGATTCAAGCCACGGTATTTTCCATTGGCCCCTATACATGTGAAAGTTGGACACAGACAAAGAAGACTGAAGAAGAATTTTGAAAGCACCATTAACTCTCAAAAGGACAAACGAATCTGTCTTGGAAGATGTAAAGTCAGAATGCTCCTTAGAGGGGAGAATGGTGAGAGTTTTTCTTACATACTTTAGGCATGGTGTCAGGAGAGATGCGTTCCTGTAGAAGAATATAATTCTTGTAAAATGGAAGGGCAGCAAAAAGAGGAAAACCTTTCACAAGATGGATTGACATCATAGCTGCATATAGACCCAAACATAAGAACAATTGTAAGGATGGCACAGGACTGGGAATTGTTTTGTTCTGTTGCACATAGTGATATTATGCAATGGAACCAATTTGACATGCCCTAACAACAACAACAACAACAACAACAACAACAACAACAGCAACTTCTCTAATAAATTTTAATAAACCTTTTAAAAAAGTCCCAATAAATCCTTTCATCATGAATTTTGCCTTTGAGTTCTGGGTAGCCATTGCAATGGACATTAGAAAAGGGAAATAAAACAGAGGGCAATGACTAAGTCTATAGATGATTTGAATTCTGGTTTGGTTTTTGGATTTGTACACTCCATATTTTCAGCACTATTGTTGAAAATATTGTTTTTCTTCATTAAATTGCCTTGCACCTATGTGGGAAATCAAATGTTTAGGTCTATTTCTGGACTCTTCTGTGTAGTTATCCTTTTATCCATTTCCCCACTGTCTTGCTTGCTATGCTGTTGCTAATATGCCACGGGGTTGGCTCTGGTTCTTACTAACCCCATGTACAATAGGAAAAAAAAATCGCCTGGTTGTGTGGTTGTGTGGTAGCATTGTAAATGTCTAGGTCAGGTTTTCTAGAGAAACAAACCCATTGTATGTGTGTGTACATATGTATATGGATTGTGTATGTATGTGTGTGGAGGTGTTAAAGAAAGAACTTTGAATCAGTCTCAGATGTATTTTGTCATTGGGGTATCCCACTTGAATTTTTGTTACATGTTTGTCTCTTTTTCAGTAGCTGAAACCCACGAGAGATAAACCTATAGAGACAGCAAGTAGAATAAGGGTTCCTGGGGTGGGTACAGGTGGGTGGGTAAAGAGGACGCAACATCAGGAAGTTCAGAAGAAAGAGTGCTTTGAAACTGATTGTGGTGGCAATTGTACAACACTAGATGTGATTGAACTATGGAACAATATATCTTTTTCAGTTCCCAATAAAATGATTTTAGAAAAAAAAGAAGTACTTCTCTATCAAGAAGAGCAGGAAAGCAAAGGGAGTTCCCAATATCTCTCACCCTCATAAAGAAAGGCTTATGACACCTAGGAGGTATCATCAGGCTGAGACCCAATTGATAGGATGGTCCCCGCCCTACACCTTCCTCTGGAGCATCTAATTGGCATCATCCCTAACCAAGACACTATGTTTGAACCAAGTGTGTCCCCCTGGACCAGTCCATCTTATCAAGGGTCTTGATTGCTCTAACTTTAAAATAAATCTCAACTCATGTGGCATGAGTTCTCAGTGGTCTTTTCCTAAGTTTTTATGGTTATTCTGGTTTCTTTGACTTTGCATCTAAATTTTGCAATCAGATTATTGATTTTAAAATTCAAGTAATCCTAGAGAATTTTGATTGACTATATAGCTTAATTTGGGAGAATTGACATTTTAACTTTTTTATGCTTTCCCACATGTGAAAATAGTCCATATTTCCACTTAGTCTTTGATTTTGTAAATCTGGATTTTGTTGTTTCAGAATATAGATCTTGCACATATTTTCTGAGATTTCTACCCAAGTATGCCATATATTTGGTGCTATTGAAAAGTTTCGCTACTACATTGAAAAAAAAACTTAAAAAAATTTATTATAGGTTTATTTTTATTTAGAAAGAAGAATTTGTATATTCCTATTGGCTATCACACTCTGTTTATCAACATGTAGAAACACAGCACTTATCAGGATTAGTATGGTGATGTTCATGAAAAAAATTAATAGATGTGAGATTAATGTTTCAATACATTCTGGACTTATAAATTCTTTAGGTTTGAACTTATTTTTTTCTAAGTTTTATTGGCATATAGTTCGTGTATCATATAAATTAATAGTTCTGTCTCATCAAGAAGACCTGTACAATCATCATCATGGTCATTTTTAGGATTTTTTTTTCATTCACATTGTCCTGAAAGAGAAATGGTTTTCTTTCCAAATCTGCATTCTTTTTTTTTTCTTTCTTTATTGTACTGAGGAGACTCGTCAATACAATGTCTCATGGGAAAATGGACTATAAATTGAAATTTACATAGATGTGTCATTTTAAAGCAATTGAAAATTAGAAATCTATTCAAATGTTATAAATGTGTGTGTTATTGGGGCCAATTTTCTTTTGACCTTCCTGATTTGATCAATGAAAAGTCCTATATCTTGAAACCCCTCTCAAAAGCAGGCGCAGGACACTTTTCCATCCTTATTTGTATATTTTACAAATATACAAATGTATGTGTATGGTGAGACTGAGAAAGAGAGGGAAGGGTAGGAGGAGATCAAATGCTTTTGTCTTTCTTTTTTTGAAATCCAAATGGAGACTTTTATCTTTTTGGATGGGTCTTTAAGATACAGAGTCCCTTGTTATTTATTAACACTTTTTGAATTATGAGAATTATGAATGTAAGGTGTCTCTAAAAAGTCACTGTCATTGCGTCAATAAGCTATCATTTTACTTAGTGGATGTTAAGAATCAATTATAATTAAATATAAATAAGTGTTATCCACAAAATATGTATATAATATAAGGAATATTTAATTGAGAGTATGAATAAGACAGAAAAATTCCCTCTAGCTGTACCTCATTACATTGCATTTACTCAAAATGGTTTGTTTTATGTTATCTTTTTTCTTAATCTTTGTGTTCTGAGCAAGTAGCCATAAGAATAAAATTCATGTAACCATGTATGGCTTAAGCCAAAAAGAAAAGTGGAACAAAAAGGAGGACATTGCAAACCCTTCCAATTTGCAGATTTGAACAAATTTGTCGTACGTACCTCTGAATCAAATCCATAATAATTTATCCTAATATATGCTCTAGTATCCAGCTACAAGCATTTAAAAAAAACAGATTTGGCTTAATCTTCCTTGGTAATGCTCAAAATGCTCATGAAACCATATTCAACTATCATCTGAGTCATTTGTTTTGAATATGATTTGCAGAGTGGAGTTAAAATAAATCTGAAGCAAAGAAGCGCTTGGTTTTATTGCCTATGAATATTATCAAAGTAATTCCTCTCTCTCCTTTTAAAATCCTCGCATGAATCATAGGCAGCCGTGCACTCATCCTAGGAAAGCAGACTTCAGTGTGCATGAGAAATTCACCAAGGCTTTGTCCGCGTCTGAACAGTCAGTTGATCGATTTCCTAGTTCTTCTAATAGGCTAACAATACCCTTTTCCTTAACATCATTTTACCACTTACTTCACCCCTCTCCCTCCCGCCCGCAGGACCTACTTTTAATGGTCAACTTCACGTTCTTTCTGCTTTTATTCTCTCTTGGCTCCACACCAAATATGGGGGTGATGTTGTGATTGTCATTTTTTTAATGACAAAAACATCTCATGTGTGCTTCGTATTTCTGGTTGTATGGAGATAGAGAGCTGCGAGTTGTCTAACATGACTCGTCTTTTGGAATATTCAGCTTTACACGTTAGCCTCTGGGTTGTGGTTCAGAGCATACCTCCTATGAACCAGAAGCTGTTCTTCTAACTGTATTACACTACCTCATATAGCACAGAACTTTAAAAGCCTGTCTTCCTTCCCTCTCTTTCCTCCTCCTTGCTATCCAATCCAAAGCAGACAGAGAAACCCTGCTAGTCTATCTCTCTGCTTTTTCAGTGTTAGTTTCAAGAACAGTCTCACTCACAGCCATCAAGTGGATGGCGGCTCCTCGGACATGGTAGAACTGCCCTCTTGATTCTCTAAGACTCTTAATTCACTCCTCAGGTGAAAAGTGACACTTCATTTCTGTAGTCTGACCTCCATCTTTATGCACATACTAGAGCATATTTTGAAGATATGCTTTCCATCCTAAACAGAGCAATAGCCCCTCAATCGGTCTTCCTTCACCGAGAGTCCCTCCACGCCAGAGTTTCCATGACACATAGCCACAGGATCGTTTTCTTATACATAATTCTCACTGTCCAACTTCCCTCCTTAAATGTCTTGCAAAAACAAAAATACATTCCCTGCCATCGAGCTGAAACTGACTCATAGCGGCTAGTCCCAAAGACCAGTCTTTACGGCCTGATGCTGACTTTCCTTAGAGGCTTGTTTCTCTCTGCTGTCTTACAAATAAGCTCAGAAACCCTTGTGTGCTTACATCATGTGCTTTGGCTCCTGGCAATCACCTGCTAGACTCCTCCCTTAGGCACACCCTTCTTTTATTTTCAGGTATAGCTTGCATGTCACCTTTTGGACGGAGTTCCCCAAGCTTTCCTTTCTAATGCAAGGCCCTTTCGTAGCATTTACATCCTTCCATCTGGTGATGAGGTGGGTTGTAAGCAGGGCTGCTAATCAAGGCCAGTAGTTCAAAACCACCAGCTGCCCCACAGGAGAAAGAAGAAGCTTTCTATTCCCATAAAATTCTAGTCTCAGAGACCCACAGGGCAGTGCTCCTTGGTTTTTCAGAGTCACCATGAATGAGAATTGAGTCTAAGACAGTGAATTTTTGTACTGGCTGTATTCTACTACACATTATAATAAGATTGTCTATATGACTTTAAGGGGAAAGTCTTTGCCTCAATCTTTTCTGTAATTTCAATGAGGAAAATCATGGTTGGTGTGTATAAATTGCTGTATCAGAGAGGTGGTGTGTCTGAGCCTGGGCCTCTGACCCCTTGCCATGTTATTTATTTAAGCTCTGCTTTTTCCATCGATAATCTGTGTGTAATGAGAGTGTTCACCTATCAGGGTTGTTAGGAAGACTTAATGAATTTTTCTATGAAAACTCTTTAGCGAATGGTTGTACGTATAGTAAATATTCAATAAGTACTCTTTATAAAGTTGCTCAGTTTTCATTTAGGGATGAGGAGGTAAATGGGAGGATAGAGGAGATGAATAAATAAATTAACACTTAAAAATAGATTTCTGCTTTTCTAGCTTTATTGTTCCTTCTTCCAGAGCTTTCTCTAGTTTTGCTAGGCTTCCATTCTCATAGGATATGGTATCATCCCATGCCTCTCATATTCACCCACTTATGCATGAATGATTATACTCAAGAATGAATTTATATATGGATTCACATATGAGTATTTAGTGACTAGCTGAAAGTTCTGAGGAACATATTCGATCATTGGGTCAGTATACAATGATTTGTCCATTAACTTATTAAATATTCACTGCATCATAGAGGCCATTCGGTTGTTTCTGATTTAGAGCAATCCCATGTACAATAGAACAAAACACTGTCTAGTCATGTGCCAGTCTCACACTTGTTATTATGTTCAAGCCCATTGTTTCAGCCACCGTGTCAATCCATCTTATCAAGAGGCTTATTATTTTTGCTGCCCCTCTACTTTACCATATATGATGCCCCTTTCCAAGGGCTTATCTGTCCTGACAATATGTACGAGGTATGTGAGACAAAACCTTGCTGTTCTTGCCTCTAAGGAGAGTTTTAGCTGTGCTTCTTCCAAACGACTTGTTTTTTCTTCTGGGGGTCAGTGACACTTTCAATATCTTTCACCAGCATTTAAACTCCTTGATGCTTCTCACTCTTCCTTATTCAATACGCAACCTTCGCTTACCTCTGAGGCCATTGCAATGACCAAGGCTTGAGTCAGGACCACTTTTCTTTTCAGATCCGGCTTAAGCGCGGCCTTCTGGATGCAGTTCCCCAAGCTTTCCTTTTTAATTCCACCCCTTTCGTAGCATCTATACCCCTCCCCCTTGTGACCTAGTGGGCTACAAGTCACATTCTTACATTTGACACTTTAAAGCGGTCTTGTGTGGCATCTTTATGCACCCGATGCAGCGCTTCGTTTGAACTCTTGGTGGCTGCTGGCATGAGCATTGATTGTGCATCCAAGCAAGATTAAACACTTGATAACTTCAATCTTTTCTCCATTTGTTGTGATGTTCCTTTGGATCTAATGGTCCAATTGTGCAGATTTCGTTCTTCTTTACACAGGATTGTAATTCATACCAAATGCTGCAATATTTGATCTGCGTCAGCAAGTGCTTCAGGGCGCTCTCACTTCCAGCATACAAGGTTGTGTCACCTGTGTTTTGTAGGCTTGAAATTGCCCTGCTGCGCTCCTGCTGTCTCATTCTCATATTCTAGCTTCTCTGATTCTTTGCTCAGCAGTGAATAAGTGTAGTGAGAGGATAGACCTTGAGGTACAACAGAAGACAGACCCTGATTTTAAACCAACTGCTTCATGTTACCCAGGAACACATGAAGTTCTATAGGATTCTCATTTTTCTCAAGAATGTCTATAGTTTGTTATGATTCAAATAATCAAATGTCTTTGCATAGTCGATACAAGAAAAATAACCACCTTTCTGGTGTCCTTTGCTTTAGCTAAAGTCCATGTGATATAAGCAATGCTATCCTTTGTTGCATGTTCTCTTCTGAATCCAGCCAGAAGCTCTGGCATATTCCTGTCACTTTGCTGCTACAACTATTGTTGGGTTATCTTCAGAAAAATTTGCTTGTGTGTGATATTAATGATTTTATTCTATAATTTGAATATTCTGTTGGGTCCTTGTCCTTTGAAATAGGCACACGTAAGTATCTCTTCCAGTCAGTTGGTCAAGTAGGTATCATAATTTTCCTGGAATAGATAAGTAGGGGTCTCATCAGTTTGTTGAAAGATTTTTAATATTACATCAATTCCTGGAAACTTGTTTTGGGGTAATGATTTCAGTATAGCTTGCGCTTCTTTCTTCAGTACCATTGGTTATTGCTTGTATGCTACTTCTTGAAGTGGCTGAATTTTCAATTTTGACTGGTTATTTTTGGTACAGTGACTCAGTGTATTCTTTCTACCTCTTTTGATGCTTGCTTCATCATTCAATATTTTCTGTAGTATCTTTCAATATTTCCACTTGAGGCTTGAATATGTTCTCTAGCTGAGCATGATCTTCCTTTTTGGTTTTCAAGGTCTTTGCACATTTCATTATAAGATTGCATTTTGTGTTCTTGGGGGTGCTCTTTGAAATATTCTGTTCAACTTCTTGACTTCATCATTTTTTCCATTTGTCTTAGCTATACAACAATGAAAAGCAAGTTCCAGAGTCTCTTCTAATAGCCACTTTGTTTTTTTCTTTCATCTATTTTAATAACTTTTGCTTTATTTATGAATGATGTTCTTGATGTCCTCCCACAGTTCCTCAGGTCTTTTTTCAAATACATTGAATCTGTTTTCCAAATATTCTTATAATTCTGATGGGATATATTCAAGTTCATATTTTGGTATCATGGGCTTGTTTTAATTTCCTTCAGCTTCAACCTGAACTAATAAAAGCAATTGGTGGTCTGTTCCACAGTCAGCCTCTAGTTTTTAGTTGTGGATATTTAGTTTCTCCATCATCTATTCCATCTATTCCATCATCTAAAACATTGTCAGTTTTATTTCTGTGTATTCCATCCAGAGAAGACCACGTGTGTTGTTTCTGTTTGTGTTGTTGAAAAACAAATGTGTTTGGTATGGACAAGTCATTGGCCTGGCAAAATTCTATCCTTGATTTCCAGTTTCATTTCAATCACCAAGACCATGTTTTCCAATGTTGTTCCTTTCTCTTTGTTTCCAAATTTTTATATCGAATCAATACCATGTTTCACATGTTCTCTCATTATTGTCTCTTAAATGTACCTTTCTCTCTTCACCATCCCTACATTGCTTTGTCCCAATTTGTCTCATGGACAACAAATGCCTTCTTCTTCTTCCTCCATTTCTCTTTTTCCCCCTATATGTACTTTTCACATGATCATTTTCCCCATCATTGGCATAGGCCATCTAGCAGAAATGATGTCAATCCCTGAGATCCTTTTTTCGGGGTGGGGGGGCATCACTGCCCTCTGGTGGTGGGAGTAGGAGCCCCAGCCTTTGCTCCTGTGGAGCTGCTGCTGGAATTGAGCCTCCATCCCAGTGGGCTGCAGTCCCATGCACAACCACTATGCCACTGGGGCTCAGCCCCCTGAGATCCTTTAATAATCCCCACAGGTGTTAGTATAAAGTAAAAACTGCAGGTGTGGCTATGCCTCACAACATCAAGAACTAAAAATTAGTAAAACTTTATGGTTGTCTTTTTCTTTAGCATTAGGACTTGTCACATCTTCTCTTCTCCCCAACACTTTGCTCCACATGTAGTGCATATTTTGAAATTCTTGGTCACCATATCTGTCATTTAATACCCATTGCTCCTATAACCCCCTTTTTTCATCCTACCTTTTTGTGATAACCTTTCCTTCTTCAAGCAACACATAAGGTATAGCTTGTTCCAATCAACCTGTTTGTCTCGCAGAGTTGGGCTGGGATCATTCTTCTCGGTTCCAGGAGGACTTGCACTTTCCTCAGAAATGCTGCATGATTTGCTTGGATCTCTCTGAGATTTTCAACTTTGACTCCACCGTGAGAATTACATAATTAATTAGTTAGCAGTGCAACTCCAACATCGTTGCTTTTCTCAAGCCCGATGCAATTGTGCAGCCAGGATTGTGAAATACCTCTTCAGATCGTACACTCATCTGATCCTGCATTCCTTTTAGCTCATTTTCTCTTGTGTCCCTCTTCTGGACCTGCACAGAGTTGATTCTTCAGTTTCTCAGTCTATGTTTGCTGAGTAAACAAGTGTAGACCTGAAACAACAAGTGTTGTTGGGGCATATGAAGAGACTCAGGAAGGGTTATTCCATTCTTATCATCCCAACTGAGAATCTTTCCTTGGATTCTCATCCCTGAGGGTTTAGTCAAGTTTCAGAAGTTGGAACGGAACCAGTCTCTTTGCTAGATATTTAATCTTGGGATATATTAGCTCCATTTTCACATTTCAACCTCATTGGCCCATCAATCACAAATGCTGTATGTCTGAAGGATGCTGTAAAATGTTGGTGTTTCCTAGCTCCATAGCTTATAGTATAATATGATAATGAATAGAATAGACAGAGTTTATTTAAAAGGGAGGGCAGGGGATCATGGCTCTTACAATTCTTTTTTATGGCTCTTCTCTAATCTCTTAAAGCTGCATTTAGCAGAAGACATTCCTGTTGTTCAAAGAGAAGTTATTAAGGGAGTTTATATACCCCCACCCTGAGTATACAACAAATAAGATATAATAAAGCAATAGCATTAGCTGCATTCAGAGTGAAGTCTTGGTTCTGAACTCAAATTTGTCTCATTATGCCTTTACAACATATCTTATCATAGCAAATGTTGCAGTTTATCTTTATCAATTCAGGGGTAAGAGACCTTCCACATACTCTCAGCATATATAGAAAAGTCAGTCTTTTACTAACAACTATACAAGACGGACAACCGACACACGGGCTGCAACAAGGGACTCCAACACAAGAACACGTGTATGGAGGGGACGTGCTCTTTTTATGTTGGTGCGAGTTTGAATTGACTCGAAGGCATCTCACTCCATCCAAACTCCACGGATCCCGACCACCTTCACCTCCCATTTTTAACTCTTTCTTCCATCTCTTTCCTGGGATGATGGGCGCCATGCATTTTGCCATGGGAGCTGTGTTCCTGTTAATGTGGAATGACTATAACTGAAAACCTTAACCGAGTCTGTGAAAAGAGACTTGAAGACCACTCGGTGCTGGCAATGTTTTTCATGATCTGTCTTCCTGTAAGCTTCGTAGTCTTGGGTGGGTCCTAAGTCTAAAGGCAAAGATGAAAGATTCTATAAAAGTAGGAAGTTCCTTGGAATTTAGACTGTCATTTCTGAAAAACAAAACAAAACATACGGAGGACAGACACAAAATGTTAATGCTAAGTAGAGTTTTCCTTGAAAATACTATACAAATAGTAATGGGGCAGTCATATGTGATTTCCCTCTGATTGTGATGGGGCTTGAAATTATCCCTGAAACCAGGAGCTGAGAATGGGCACTTGAGCTTCATTAGTGAATATTGATGTGGTATTGATCTACTGGCCTCTTGTCTCACTAAACTTATTTCATCATACTGCTTCCAGAGGCATCCTCAAAATCAAAAAAAAATTTTTTGTCAGCATTCCAGAATTTAAAAATTGTTAATGCATCTCAGATGTTCACAGGATAGTTTTTCTATTCACGTTCCCACAATGTCACATTTCTAAAATTTTTCTACAACTTCTGGAAAGTAGACATGATAGTTTGTCCGATTTTCTGGTTGAGGAGTGTATGGTTTGAGAAGTAAAAGGATTTCTCCAGCAGCACACAGATAGCAATAAAGTAGACAATGTCATCTGAATCATCATCTAGTGCTCTTTCTACCCCTACATTGTCAATAAACTTTGCCTCTATTATTTCATCTATAACGTGGTTAATGATAGTAACCTACCTCCCCCAAATCAGGAATATTGAATATACATAGACTGGTTATATATTATGAAATATTGAACATATCATGTAGTGCCAGAAGAGTGAATAAATCCGCTTTGAAGGAGTGTAGCCAAAGTGTTCCTTAAAAGCAAGAATGGTGAGACTTTGTGTTACATACTTTGGACATGTTATCAGGAGAATTCATCTCTGGTAAAGGATCTCGTGCTTGGTAAAGCAAGGGATGACTAACTAAAGGAAAATCCCAGTGTCAATGGATCCACACAGTGGAAGCATGATGGGATCGCACATAGTCATGATTGTATGGATGTTGTGATTGGCCCTTTTTCATTCTGTTGCATGTAAGATTTCTATGATTTGTTGCCAACTTAGTGGCCCCAAGCAGCCACCATCACTGAAAGGATGTAACATTTCTGATGCTGAGATCACTTATTTCAGCGGAAGCCAGTTGTCACGTGGACATGAAAGTCACTCTAATAAGAGATTGTATGGCGATGACTTCAGGTCTTTTGCCAATAGCTATGTAGTGAGCCATCTTGGAAGGGGATATTCCATTCTCAATCCATCGTCTAGAGATCCTTTTCATTCCCTTTTGGGATTGTAATGCTGCCTGGTCCTGTGTCCCTCTCACAGTTGTTCTTGTATTTGAGCTCATTGTTGCAACCACGGTGTCAATCCATTTTATTTTCTGTTTTCCCCACTGACCCTTTACTTTACCAAGTATAATGTCCTTCTCCAGGGACTGGTCTCTCCTGAAAACATGTCTGTGTTAGTATGGGTGGACTAGAGAAACAAATTCATAAGCACACACGTGTGTGTAAGAAAGAGGTTTATATACAAGAATGGTTGAATATTGAAAAAATATCCCAACCCAGTCCAGTCCAGGTCCATAAATCAGATATTATCTCATATGTCCAATACCATATAGAGTCCTCTTTAGACCCCCAAAACACATGCAATGAAGCCAAATGCAGGATGATCACAAACCAGTGCGTAGAAAGTCTTTGGATCCAGTGGCGTTGCAAGCATCTCAGCACTGGCAGGGGCCTTTCTGTGGTATCTTGTCAGCTGCAATGTTTCCCAGGGAAGTCCACAGAGAGAGGAAGGGACCTCTAAACTCCAAGGAGGAAGTACAGGATTTCCCAGAATCCTCAGGAGAAGGCCATGCCTACACAGAGACCTCGTTGGCTATAATCTGATGGACAGGCTAGACACCAATCCTTAAATTGACAATTATATAACCATCACAATGTTTAAAGTACATGCAATGAATTCTCTCTGTATTTATCTTTAGGGAGCATACTGGCCATACTTCTTTTAAGGCAGACTTGTTTGTTCTTTTGTCTCTTATCCTAGTAGTTGGTCTATCTTATTCACTATGTGAAGGCATATATATATTAAAGCTGCAGAGATCCTAGACCTGACAAACTACTCAAGACATCGCTGGGCTGGATTCAGAAACTGCTGGGGGTCTAACTTAATGGGGATGGCTCTGATCTGTACCCTAGAGTGGCTGAGTCGGGCGAGAGAGCAGCTGGGGAGAGTGATCTAGGATCCATCCCAGTGAAACCTGGACAGGGTGCCCAGAGGAAGTGGTGCCTGAAGACCCAGGTTGATGAGCAAAGCACTGAGGGTTGAGGATCTAATTGGAGGTGATGTTTAGAAATGCAGTCAAGAAAGGGAGTTCTATCAGAAGGGATTAAATGTGACTCTATCCTCTAAAGTATTTGTACTCCACCTTCTTTATCTTTGAATAACATATCTATCTCACAGGATTTTTTGAAGGGTTAAATGTATAAATACAGATAAAACTCTAACCCAAAGATGTACATGTTATTCCAACACAAAGAAAGGGAAGGGGGTGGGAGACAAAAGGGTGTGTGTGTGGGGGGGTGGGGGTGGGGATCATGGCACTAGGGAAGTGAGGCACTAATCTACCCAGGGGGAGGTTATTGTTTATGTCTCCACAGCACAGGGGTGTGGGTGCCAGCCCCAAATGTGTGCCAAACCTTAAGGGAAATCTGGAGCAACTCATGAACAGAGAGGTCTACAAACAGAGTCAAACTGACCCCTTCCCTAGAAGTACATGCTACTTTAGAGAATAACACTAAACCTACAGGCTGGGAGAGGAGCTGACCTGCCACACCCACACATAAGCAAACCAAGAAGGAAAAGGGGATTGAGGGGTTAAACGCCATAGTGGAAGTCCAAGCCCTGAGGACAATGTCCCTGGATGAAGCTGCTAAGGCAGAGAGGACGATAAGGGTGGACAGCAGCTCCAGACATGATGCCCCCTTACTGGAGCATACCACAATAGAGGACAATATGGGGGACCCACAGCAGGCAGTGAGTCCAGTCTGACCACCCCCATGCCGGGGCGAACCAAGAAGAAAACGTAACGCATCAGAACCAGGAACAAAGCAAAGTCACAATCTCCCTGAAGAGCCCCCATATAGACTTCAGGCTAGGAAGGGAAGTTCCCAGAATCCCCCAGGACCAGTGGGGAGCTAATCATAAAGATCAGCAAACAGATCTGGAATTATGTATGTGTCCCCCTCTTTTATTCAGTCTTTTCCTTTATCCTTGCTCTGTCTCCAGTATTGTTGTTTGCCTACTTATATAAAATATGCATGGGAAGGAAACCCGAAGAGAAAGCAATAGGACCAATGGTTTCAGAGGGACCTGGAGGGAGGAGGAGCTGGGGGAAAGGAGGGCATGGAGATTCTGGTGCTGTTGGAGCAACAGCAATCTAGCTAGAGGAATTAGTAAGAGGCAGAAGAAGGGAGAGCATGATGGTGGAGCAGGAGGAAGGTAAAGGGAAATGGAGGAAAACCTAGGAAGCAAATCTATGGATAGAGGTATAAACCTAGGTGTGCATTTATATAAATATATTAATTCATAAAATCGAGGTATTGGCCTATGTACATATATTTTTATGGCAATAAATTAAGGAAATGGACAGACTCTGGGTCTCTTCTCAAGCCCTTCCTCCATGTTTGGGCAATTTGGTTTAACAACCTGGCATTCTGTGAAGCTCACCCTCCTAACATGATAGCTGAAGACAAAATGGGTGCATAGGCCAATGTGGTGAAGAAAACTGATGGTGCCTGACCATCAAAAAGTATAATATCTGGGGTCTTAAAAAATTAAATAAGCAACTATCTAGCAGAGAAGCAACAAACCCACATGGAAGTTGCACACTAGCACGTGTGATCATGAGGTATCAATAGGATCAGGTAACAGGCATTAGAAGACACAAAACATATTTTGAGAACCAAGGGGTTTGGAGCAGAAACCCCAAACCCATCTGTAGATAATAGGACATTCCTCACAGAAGGTCCACAAGGAAGGGATGAGTCAAGCAGGGAACAGTATAGCACAGATAAAACACACACTATTCCTCTGGTTCTTTGAGGATTTCTCATACCCCACTACCATGGCCCCAGTCCTACCCTACAGTTCTGGCTAGACTGGAGCATGTACACTGGTACAATTGAGAATCCAGGTCAGATAAACATCACAGGAACAGAAATGGGAGTAGTGATACCAAGAGGATAGTGGGAAGGTTGGAGGGAAAGGAGAGAAAAGGGGAACCAATTGTAATGATTAATGCATAATGCATCCACTCCCTTGCCCCCACGAGGGCAAACAAACAAGAGAAATTTGGGTGAAGAGAGACAGCAGTCAATGTAAGATATGAAAATAATAGTAATTATAATTTATCAAGTGTGTTAGTCCAGGTAGACTAGAGGAACAAATTTCATAGGCACGCATATGGATATAAGGAAAGGGTTTATATACAAAAGGAATAGAACACTAAGAAGACATCCTAACCCAGTTCAGTTCAAAGTCATAAGTCCGATAATAGCCCATGTGCCTGATACCAGTCTATAATGTCTCCTTCCAACTCACGAAGTCACAGGTAAGTGGGTGCAGAATCCTGGCAGGGGTCTCCCCATGGCTCCTTGCTTTCAGGGCTCAGGGTTCATCAACAGCATCCAGTGGTAGCAGAAGGAACTCATCGCTGGCAGGGGTCTCCACGTGGACTCTCCAGCTTCAGAGGTCTGGCTCCATCAGGGCAAAGTCATGTGGCTTCTCTGGCTCCTTAGACACTGCCATCTTGTCTTTTCTGTGATTAATTGTCTCTGAGACTAACTCCAACAACTGGGGAGATAGCTTCTCATCTTCATGAGGGAAATATTGCGAGATTTCCCAGACATATCAGGAGAAAGCCATGCCCACACAGAGGCCTCATTGGCTACTCAATGGTTATCTCCAGATTACCAGGCTAGACTCCACCCCTACATCTCAATCATGAAATTAATGTAAGCATATGACCGCCACATCAAGGGTTCATGAGGGGAGGGGGAGAGGAGGGAAAAGGGAGAAGTTGATATCAAGGGCTCAAATTAAAAGTAAATGTTTAGAAAATGATAACAGCAACATATGTGGGTATATGCTTGATACAATTGATGTGTAGATTGTTACAGGCTCTATAAGGACCTCCCATAAAATGATCTTTAAGAACAAAAAGCTCTAGCACCAGGGTCTGCTCTGGAGTATATACTCAATTTATGCCAGCTCTTTATATTTGTATCTCTGTGGTAGCCGTATTCATGCATATATCCAGGAACTCCACAGGCCATACAAGGTGGAACTCCACTGCAGGGCCCAAGTTCGGTACAGGGAATAAGAGAGACCTGATTCCAAGCACAAAGTAAATAGG